>PVIU01004794.1:0-121985 GCA_004026605.1 Ondatra zibethicus | reverse complement strand
AGATGATTATGGTATGTACTCACTCATTAGTGGACCCTAGCTATAAAATAAAGGTCACTAAGCACTTAGCTCACAAGCCCAGAGAAGCCGAATAACTAGGTGAACCCAAAGAAAGCATACACAGAACCTCCTGGAAGTTGGAAGCAAACAGGATCATCAAGCAAAAGTTGGAAGCCAGGGGTGGGGATAGAGGTGGGAGATAGGGGAGCAGGGGAAGGGGAGAGGGGGAAGGAGAAGGGAGAAGGACTGGGGAGAGCTTGGGGGAGTGGGAGGGTGAAGATGGAAGAAAGGTGGACATTGGAGAAGGGAATAAGATATCTACATTAAGAGAATCATTTTAGGGTTGACAAGATACTTGGCCCTGGGGATCCCAGGTGTCCACGGGCATGTCCTCATAAGGAAATTTTTTAGGAGACTTTCACAAAGAAAATTTGTAAATAATATGTAGAGAGTGTTTATAGGCATTGCTAAGGCTGTGATAATTATGTAATAAAATCATTTTGGACTAAGGTCATTACTCTGGGTGAGATAAGGGCTAAGTGAAGTTTGCAAATTTTAGGAACTCGCTGAGCTATGATGAGTTGTTTACTTTCTGTCTTAAGTTTAAGGAGCTCCTCTGCTGAGTTTCATCCCTTCTCCTCCCAGAACATCCTTGAAAATACGCTGTTCTAAAACAAACTTCTCTTTCACTTCTGTTTATTTTCTATGTGTTAAGAAGTTTTTCTCTGATATGGAGCAATTTAATCTCGGAGGAAACTGCCACACATTAACAATATTGATGCCCCCTAATCCTCCAGGAAATAGCTAATTTGAACAGAGGTGAACTTATATCCTAAGATAGAACTGACAAATTATTTTAAGTCTTTGGGTTTGACATTGAAAGGCTGCAAGCCAATCTCTGCTATTGGCTTGTAAAATGGAAACTTATTAGGGTTCTATCAAGCCATATGTATGAAGCAGCTACAAAGGCTGTCTTCAAAAATAAATCAATTTTATCAAGACTCAGTAGAGAAAAGAAGAAAAATACAGTATTATGATTTTTAACAACTTTCTGAGGAATCTGTGTGTTGCTTACCTCTAGAAACAGTGTCTCTGAGAGCTGTGTACTTTCTCCTTTGCCAATCAAATTTCTCTGCATTCTCAAATTCTTATTTCTTGTATAGCATGAGAGAGTTTCTTGTGGGCAAAAGCTTTGAATATGCATTAATGAATTTCTAGTTTACCCTGAAAAAGACATCTGTAAACACTTAGTAAATTAAATAATCTTCCCTTTTTTAGTAAATGATCTCTAAAAATAGGGCCTATGTCTTTATGTACCCATAAATGAAAAAGATATTTAGAAAAAAGTCTCTGAGACTTTCCTATGGCCAAACTTTACTCTTCCCTATCTGTCCTATAATGATGAACTAATATTTGATTGCTATCCTTTCTTCTTCTTCAGTGTAATAGAAAAGGGTTGTTTTCTATCTGTTGCTAGAGTGCTTGAAACAGTTACCCCCAGTGTAGAGCTGTTCATTGCCTCTTCCCCAGCAGCAGACACTTCTGGTTGTGCAGATTCACAATTCTCTCTTTTGTTTACTTATTACGTATCTTAAAATAATGGTTGACCTACATCATTTAAGCTTATATAATCATATACAACAATTGTGTAAACTTATGGTTTCGTGAACTATTCCTTTTTCAAGATTTTTAATTTTTTTTCCTATATTACACCAGATCAAAAATTTCCCTCTCTCCCCTCTCCCACAGTCTCATCCCCTCCCATCTCCCATCTCTCCCAGATCCAGATTCTGTCTTGTCTTAGAAAAGAGCAGACCTCCCAGGTACATCCATCATACATAACATAACAATATAGAGTAAGTGCAGATGCATAACTTCACATCAAGACTGGATGAGGCAGTCCAGTAGGAAAAGAAGAGCCATACAAGTAGGCAAACAAGACAAAGATAGTCTGTGTTCCCACTGTTAGGAATCCCACAAGAACGTCTAGCTATTCAGCCATAAGACATATGCAGAGGACCTAGGTCAGACCCCTACAGGTTCCCTGATTTCTGCAAGCCCCCTTGAGTCCCAATGACTTGATATGTAGGCCTTGTTATGCCAGTGTCCCCCACGCCCCCGGTTCCTCTAATACTTACTCTCCCTCCTGGGAAAGACTCCCTGAGTCTCGCCTAATGTTGGGCTGTGGGACTCTGCATCAGCTCCCATTAGTTTTTGAATGAAATCTTTCCTTTTTTCCCATATTCTTTTATTTTTTTCCCTTCAAAAAAAAAGAATTTACATTTCCTCCCCTTCTCCCAGTCCCCTCCCGCTCCCCCGCCCTTCCGCTGCGTCCTTAAAAGAGGGCATGGTGCCCTGTGGGAAGTCCAAGGCCCTCCCCACTCCATCCCGTCCTAGGAAGGATCCAAATCGACTAGGTTCCCAAAAAGATAATACATGCAGCGGAGATAGGTCTTAGCGTCATTGTTGATGGCTTCTCATTCTGCCCTCATTGGCAGCCACATTTAGAGAGTCCAGCTTGATCATATGCTCATTCAGTGAATGAAATCTTTCTAGTCTCTTCTGTGACAATTCTGCTAAGCCTCAGTCCCAGAACACTCTGCAGCAGGACACACTGTAGTTTAAAGGTTTTGTGATTGGGCTGGTGTCCCATTCCTTCCTCTTCAGGCCTTGCCTGATTACAGAAGATGGCTTGTTCATGCTCAATGTCCACAATTACTAGGAGTCTTTGTTATGGCCACTTTCATAGATTCCATGTTTACATTGTAGTGGGTTTGCACTTCACCCTTGAAATGCCCCCCCAACTTCAGCTGTTTCTCAAAGTTTTTCTCCAGTCGATCCCTCCTGTTCCTAATCCCACCCAACACCACCTTCGAAATCTATTTTTTCTTTTCCAGGAAAATCCTTGTATCCAAGCTTAAATCTCTCTTTACTTAGCCTCTCTGGGTCTGTGAACTGTAGCATGATTGTCTTTTACTTTACAGCTAATATGTATGAGTGAGTACATACCATGTTGTTCTTTCTGGGCCTGGGTTGCCTCACTCAGGATGATCTTTTTCTAGTTCCATCTATTTGCCTGAAAATTTCATGTCATTTTTATTTTAAACAATGGATGTGTAAATGTGCCACATTGCCTTTATCCATTCTTCAGTTGAGGGGCACCTAAATTGTTCTCAGCTTCTGGCTATTATGAGAAAAGCTGATATGAACATAGTTGAGCAAGCGTCCTTTTGTTAGGATGGAAAGTCCATTGGGTGTATGCTGAAGAGTGTTATAGGTAAATCCATACACCTATGGGCACCTGATTTTTAATTATGAAGAAGCCAGAAATATGCAATGAAAGAAAGAATGCATCTTCAACAAATGGCCCTAGTCTGTGGGTGTTGGTATGTAGAAAAATGTAAATAGATCCATGACTATTACCCTGCACAAAACTCAAGTCCAAGTAGATAAAAGATAAATCAGATAAACTGAACCTGATAAAAGAGAAACTAGAGGTTATCCTTGAACACATGGTCACAGGAGACAACTTCCTGAAGAGAACACCAATTGTGCGGGCACTAAGATCAACAATTAATAAATGGGATCTTAAGAAACTGAAAAGCTTCTGTAAGGCAAAGGACACCATAAATATTATAAAATGGTACCTACAAAATGGAAAATATCTTCATCAGCACATCTGATAGAGGGCTAATATCAAAATACATAATGAACTCAAGAAACTGACATCAACAAACTAAATAATCATTTTAAAAATGGGGTACAGATCGAAACAGAGCGTTCTCAACAGAGGAATTTCAAATGGCCAAGAAACATTTTTAAAATGTTCTGCATCCTTAGCCATCAGGAAAACATAAGTCAAAATGACTCTGAGATCCCATCTTACACCTGTCAGAATGGCTAAGACCGAAAACACAAGCAGCAGCTCATGCTGGCGAGGATGTGGAGCAAGGGGAACACTCCTCCAGAGCTGGTAGGAGTACAAACTTGTACAGCCACCTCAGAAATTAGTATTTTTTTTCTCAGAAAATTGTGGACTATTTCTATACTTGAAAATCTGTCTTTTTCTTGTTTTAGGAAACTGTTATAAACCAGAAATATCAAAAATATAATATTTCTACTTTAAATAACAAAAAGAGAGAGACAGAGAGAAATCACTGTGAATGTCAAATACTTTTATTATACTAGGAGATAAAGTGAATATAAAAATGTATTCATGATAATTAATTTTAAAGTGTCAGTAATATACAATCTAAATTCATAGTATTTTAAAATCCCATTTTCAAAGTTAAAAACATCACACAAAAGAGAAGCATGTCTTTGAATTTTTCTTATCTCTTTCATTTCTCTTCAGTAGGAGAGAGTCCTGGCCTTTTATCTGTCACTGTGTTATCTGTTACTTTCCATTACAGTATGATATTGGTCACTCATGAGAGCCTGAAAGGTAAATAGGGAAAACAATTTTAAAAATTATAAAATAGGCAGTTTGACTTCATAGAGTATCAAGTTCCCTCAGAGTTCCCATACACACTTTTATAAGTGTTGATACACAGTTAAAATAAAATAAGAATTAATGTGTTTCATAAAAAATATTTTTTTGTATATTTTAACCGAGCCAACTAAATTTTTATATTTGAAGCATTCTATATCAAATAGTTTGAAGGGAAAATGATATTTATATTTTAGAAGTATTAATAAAAGATACTTTGATCAGTTAAAAAATTTAAATATCTATAAATAGTGACCTATATAATGGGCTATTTTAAGTACTCATCATCATTTAGGTAAAGTCACTAAGCTAGCAATTGAGTTTGCTTAAATCCTTTAGATTACACATGTTATTGCTTTCTATAAAAACCTTAGAGTTTAGCTGGACCATCACAGTGTTTTCCAGATTTGGTGTATCATTTCATGACAAACACCTGACAGAATCAACATAAACAAGGGAAGAAGAGTATCGTTTATCTCATCAGGGTGGGGAAAACATGGGAGAGTACATGGCAGTAGACGTGTGTTCGAGTACTCCTCACACAGTGGAAGAGGAGCAGCAAGAGAGCTAGACTGGAAAGGAAGCAGGTATAATCTTTAGTGACTCACCCATCCTGGCATATGGAATGCAGCTTGGCCCTACACAAAGATTCCACTATCTCCCCAAATACAGCCACCAACAAGGGGCCAGCTCAAAATACAGAACTGTGAGGGATATTAAAGACTCAAACCATATTGTTTAGTATATATTTATCCTCACCTGCTGATTTCATTAATCTTTTCTCAAAATCAAAGTATAGAATTATACAACCACTACTGAAAACTGAATGCAGGTAAATATGTGGGATATTTGAGAACGCCTGTGCACTTCAACTCACAAACTATTTAATGATCTCTAGATAATGTAATTGATTTCTCCTATAATCTTTGGAAAATGCACCAGAGTACATGGTTTTAGATACAGTCTACCTTTTAAAATATTTCATTTCGTGCCAAAAGCAGTGTTTATTGCAAGTATGATGATTGTTCTTTCTCCATTATGTTTATTCACAGCCCTCTGAGAAGGGAGGGGAGAAAGCATTTTCCAAAGAGACCCTGTTTAAAGAGAGAGAGAGAGAGAGAGAGAGAGAGAGAGAGAGAAGTCACCATGGAGGTCCTGAAGGAAAAACAGGTTTGACCACTTCTAATTTTCTTTCTTTTCTTTCAGTGAGAAATACCAGTGTAGACACAGGTGAGAAAAAAAAAAGCATAAAGCTGAATAAGTAAACATTTACTTTAAGAAGAAGAAGAAAAATGGAAGTTTTGTTAGTGGCTCCCAGAAATTATCATCTAGGTTAACCGTTCACATGCCAGTCATATTTTACCTCTTTCATGTTATTATTTTTTGTTCATAAGTGAATTCTCTATTTTTTTTTAATCTTGCAAGGATAAGTCTAGCCTGAAAGTTGTTTCACTGGCTAGTAAAAAGGCCTCTCATCCTCTTTTAAGGCAAATTTCAAAATTAGGAATACCAACATAATATCAGTTAAAAAATTACTTTAAAACTCAAACATAAACACTCTGTGTATATAGTGTATAATATATACTTTGTATATACTATATATATCAACATTTATATATGCTATATTATGCACTATATATTTATAATCAACTCACAAATTACCTTTAATGAACTCTCTCTATAAATACATAGACATGATGAAAATGTAATCCCCAAATCAGTCAATAGTAATAGTCAAAATGGTAACAATATTGTGGTTGACTCAGAGACTTGAAAAAGGTAAATTTCAAAGATATAAAGGAAGAGAGGAAGTGCGGAGAAACTGGGAGGAGTAGAGGGAAAGCACACTGTATTCAGATTATACTGTATGAGAAAACAGTCTGTGTTTAATAACAGATTAAAAATTAAAAATAAACAAATAAATAAGGAAACCCCTGAGTAGGTTTAATCTTTAGTGACTCACCCATCCTGGCATATGGAATGCAGCTTGGCCCTACACAAAGATTCCACTATCTCCCCAAATACAGATTTACAAAATGAAATCTCCAAAACTGTAACACAATAAATAATAGAATTAGATACAAGTTATATCCAATATAAAATGTTAATAAGCTATAAGATATTATAAAACAAATTATATCAATCCATGAAACAGTAAAACATTTAAAAAATTAGAATTCTGTGTTAAGAATCAATATAGCCCACTATATATGTAATTAAAAAGCAAGAAAACTAGGAGGAGAAAAAGATATTTGAAAAAAAAATAATGGCCAAGACATTAAAATTTTATGTTATCAGCAAACTATTAGAAACTTTCCTCAATTCTTTATTTTGGTGAAGTATAGATTTGAATGCTGTGGCAGGGATCTGCAGCAATGTCTGCTAGACACCTGCATTTGCAAACTCAAGTTAATGTAATGCTGAGCATGTCCAGCAAAGTACTTGTCTACCCCTGAAAACTAGGACTGACTGATACTATTGGTAAACACGGTTGCTGCATCCATGTAGAACTGTTCAACATCTCCAAAAAGACAAATGTAGTTTCCCAGCATCTGCTTCCATCTGACTTAGAAGTATGGGTTTGACAGCTGTCACTTGCAAAACAACTAGTATTAAAGTAACAACATAGACACAGTTTGTGTTTGGTTCTATTACTCTAACACAGTTATTCCTGCTCTGGAATGAAAGCTCCCAGATTTCCGTTCCCTAAAAAATAGGAGAGTTCCTGTCATTTTCTCAGGCTCTTTGTCTGGGAAGTTGCAGAGCTAGACATTTGGAGATTACTGAGGCATTTGAATCCCATCCTTTCTTATACAATTATTTGCAGCCTTGATGTCTGAATTACCTAGCAATAAAGAAGTCAGGCACTTTAAACTTTTATTTATTTGTCAAGGAAAAAAAAGTGAAGGTCACATTTAGACCCAACACTGGGCAATTAACCATAGATGCATAATCACAATTTAAGCCAACCTGATTTGTGAATCTCTAAAAATAAGTTGAAACCATAAGCCATAAACTGTATGTACTTATTGGGAATAATGCAGCAAACTAATCACCATCAGACAAATCAGCTTCAATTTAAAAAGGGCAGAATCAAGCTGGGTAGTGGTGGCACATGCCTTTAATCCCAGCACTCTGAAGGCATAGGCAGGAAGATCTCTGAGTTCGAAGCCAGCCTGGTCTACAGAGTGAGTTCCAGGACAGGCTCCAAAGCTGCACAGAGAAACCCTGCCTTGAAAAACCAAAAAATAAATTAAAATAAAACTAAAATTATAAAGGGCAGAATCTTTGTGCTTTATAAAGTATATAACGTATATATGGTGGCTTGAAAGAAAATGGCCCCCCAAAGGGAGTGATACTATTAAGATGTATGCCCTTGTTATGTATGAAGTAAGTATGGCCTTGCTGGGGGAAGTGTGTTGCTGTGGGGGTGGGCTTTGAATTATTTTGCCCAAGGTTCACTCAGTGTGACAGTCAATTTCCTGTTGCCTTCAAGATGTTGGAGTCTAAGCTGCTCCTCCAGCAGCTTGTCTGTCTGCATGCTGCCTTGCTTCACGTCATAGAGATAATGGGCTGAACTTCTGAAACTGAAAGCTACCACCCCAATTAAATTTTGCCAGGGGTCAAGGTGGCAATTCATAGCAAGAAAAACCGTAAGGCAGTGTGTCATAGAACTGCAGGTGAGCTCCTTGCTCCACAATTTGAAGCTCTGGCATCACAATCTGTAATTTTGACATTAAACTAAAATTCTAAAGTTTTCCTAACTTGTCCAGACTTTATTTTTGACAACTTAAACCCAGTGACCCTTCATTGAGCACCTGCCAGATTATAGACTGTTGGTACCTGAAGGAAACAGGACAATGAATAAGACTTCTTTGCAGAACGGGTTTAAAAAGACAGAATTCATTGTAAGCTCATTCCAGTGTAAGTATCTCACACAAAGAACTATTATGACATAGGAGAGTTTTAAGACTACTTTGATGGTCTGTTTAACAGAAGAAGGGCTTGAATTTGGACTCAGAATAAATATTGCTTGATGGAGTTCTACAGACAGATTTGATAAGAAAGGACAAAAAGTATTTCCTCTTAAGGTCAGCATCTTAAGCAGTCACTGAACATGGAAGATTAGGGTTGTGCTGGTTGGCCAAGCACAAATGAGTGATGGCTAAAAAATGCACACTACAACTAGGCAAGGCTGGAGGTATTTCCTACAAGCTTGCTTTTATTCTTCACATACGAAAGGGTAGTTGTCTTTGTAAATTACTTACAATTTTCATTTTTATACTTTAATCTTTTCTTGTTCTCTTTCTTTACTGAATATGATGACTCCTTTTCCATTTTCTTGTTAGAACATTCTGAGTATAGAGTTTTTTAAAAAGGCCATAGACGAGAATAGATATAGCATTATTCAGCAAATATGAAAGCATGATAGCCAGTCACCTAAATTGGCATTTCTTATAAACTTGTAGAAATATAAATGTTTGATTATCATTTATTTTACAGCTAATATCATGTATAAGTAAACACAAAACATAGCTGTCTTTCCAGAGAAGTTAGGTAAAGAGAAGGACTTTAGAGAGGGAATCATAGATCTTCCTGAGAAGGAGAAATATAATAGATTTTGAGGTAGACTGGGGGGGGGGTGTCTGTGGTGACAGTAGTGCTGTGGGACAATGGTCTTGTACTTTGTAAAGATTTGTCACTTGTATTTTAATAAAATGCTGATTGGCCAGTAGCCAGGCAGGAATTATAGGTGGGGCAACCAGGCAGGTAGTAGAGGTGGGGTGACCAGGCAGGAAATAGAGGTGGAACAATGAGAACAGGAGAATTCTGGGAAGAGAAAAGCTCAGTCTGAAAATGTCACCCAGACACAGAGGAAGCAAGATTAGAATGCCTCACTGATAAAAGGTACCAAGCCACATGGCTAACACAGACAAGAATTATGGGTTAAGATGTAAGATATAAGAGTTAGTAAGCAGCCTGAGCTAATAGACCAACTTAATGTAGTAGACCTCTATGTGTTTCTTTGAGACTGAATGGCTGTGGGACTGGGTGGGGCAGAAACCTCAGTCAACACAGTAATAAGAAGGAGCAATTTCAGGAGAAGAAGAGAGGACCAGGGGAGATAATGGAAATGGGTGATAATTTGGGGAATTGTTTGGAAACCTAGTGTGGTGGAAACTTTCTGAAATCTATGATGGAGACCCTAGTGAGGACTCCTAGCAATGAGGATATGGAGTCTGAACTGGCCCTTTACTGTAGCCAGAGTCAAGGCTTCCAGTGTTGGGACTGAGTTGCATTTTGGTGAGCCCTAAACAATCCAGTCTCTTGCTGGGACAGAAAGCTGCTCTCTGAAAACTGACAGTGGAACCCCATTGCCCAGCCCAACTTCTGAAGAGCTCATTGATTATAAAGAGGTCAAACCGGTGCCTTTATGGAACATGCACTCCTCCATTCTAATCTCTTTGGAGTGAGAAGGTCCTCTGCAGGCATGGATAGAAAACCCTGGATGCCAAACCAGCCACAAAATCCTTGGCCCACAATCTTCCCCACCTGCAAGATGAGTGGGGCAATGGTGGTGAAGGAACTTGTGGGTGTGGCCAAACAATGTTTGGTTTAATTTGAGGTCAACTCCCTGAGACTGGATAGCTTAGAAACCTAGGATAGAACCAAATATGACTGCCAAAAAAGAGAAATGATTCCTAATGATATTCTACTTCACTCATTGATTGGTGCCTTGTCCAGTAATTGTCATGGAGGCTTCCTGTGGCCACAAACGGGAGTGGATGAAGAGACTCCCAGTCAGACATTATGTGGAGAGAGTCTAAATTGAATGTCTCCATTGGGTTCCTTACCTCAGATATTGGAGAACCCTGAGGAAGGGAGGGAGGAAAGATTGTAAAAGTGAGACCAAATGGTGACACCAGGAGAACATGTCCCACTGTATCAACTAAGCAGAACTCATATAGGCTCACAGAGACTGTAGGAGCAAACACAGGCCAGCATGTGTCTGCACCAAGTCTTCTGAGTCTATGTTACATCCATTTGCTTGGTGTTTCTGTGAGACTCCTAATAGTGGGAGTGGGCTATTTTGCCTGCTCTTGGGGCTCTTTTCCTCCCATTGGGTTGCCTTGTCCAGCCTTGACATAAGGGCTTTTGTTCTGTCTAATTGTATCTTGTTTTGTCCTGTTTGGTTGTTGTCTCTTGAAGGCCCACTCTTTTCTAAAGAGGAAACAGATGGGGAAGGGGGGAGTAGATCTGGAGGAGAGGGGAGGAAGCTGGAAGGAGTGGGGGGAGAAGGAACTGTGGTCAGGATGTGTTATGTGAAAGCAGAATCTGTTTTTAATGAATAAATAAATAGAAATAGAAATACTGAAACTCCCAACTCTGACCCACTAAATGAGGAATGCAGAGATTGGGACTGAATCACTGTGCGTTGACAAATCCACCAGATAATTTTAGTGTTAAGTGTGGGAAATACTGCTAACAAATGAGGGGTAGTGTGATGTTAATATTCACTATCAACCTGATTAGATGCAGAATAACTAGGAAACACACCTCTGTGCATGTCAGCGAGGGACTTTCCAGAAATGTTTTAACTTAGCTGGGACTATGGGCAGCACCATACCTGGAGCTGAAGGCCCAGGCTGAGTGTAGAGAGATTTGGAAAGCAAACCATGCACCTCCTTCTGTTTCCTGATGGGAGATGAAATGTGACCACCTGTCTGATTGTTGCTGGACCCTAATGTCTTCCTCAGGGGAGGTCGTGAAAAGCACGATGTGGACCAACACAGATGTCAGGAGTCAGGTAGAAGACTTACAGCATTTCCGTTCATTTAAAAACCGGGAGAAACTTATATACCCTCCCAGCACCCAGGCATTCTGATCCATTGACAGTTGACATTTCATGTTCATCCCTCATTGGCTCGGCATACATTTCTTACCAGGACCCATAGTGGAGTTGTGGCAGTCTGAGGGGGGAAAAAAAAAAACAAAACATATCCTCTCCCACAGGTTAGCAGGGGGAGTTGGTGGCTGCCATTGGAGGGAGATAAGATTTGTCCATCCCACCAGGGACAGGAGTATGTTACTTGGTAGACATATGCCCAGGTCTGAGCCTCCTGTCATGAAAATTGAGAAAGTTTATATGGAAAAGGACGTCGGTTAAGGCCAGATGAGGCTCGCTCCCAGCCTCTGGTATGAGAGTCCTGGCCAACAGCTCCTTAAGAGTTCTGTTGGTCCTCTCCACAATGGCTTGTCCCTGGGGAATATAGGGCATGCCAGTGGATAAGGAAATCTGCCAAGAAAGTCATTAAATTGTTGAAAGGAATAGCCAGAACCATATATGCAGACACATAGACATACATACCTTTACAAATAATTAAAAATAAGATAAATAAGGTAAAATGTAATAGTATTCTACTGAATATATATATATATCACATCTAGTATCATCTATCATCTATCTACCTATCATCTATCTTATATCTATCTGTTATCATCATCTATCTAACATCTATCTATGGATCATCTATTTATTTATCTATCTTTCTATCTTCTATCCACTTATATATCATCCATTTGTTTACCTATCAATCTGTCAATATATACTTAAGGATTTTAGCCAAAGAAAGGTACTAAAGAGTCAAAAGAAAAGAGAAATAGAATTTTGGGAGATAACAGAGCTTTGACAACGATAGTCCCCAGATTTTTGGTTTTCTTCTATGCTATACCAGGTGACTCTTCTGATAAGAGACCAAAACTCTGATTTTTTTCTTCTGTAACATGCTTGGGTTTAGAGAGAGAGAGAGCCACACTCCAATTCCAAAGTCAGCTTTGATTTTTAATTGAGTCGGGACTGCAACTTTTCTGAGATGTAAAGAGATACAAATATTTAGGTAGTGAGATCTAATATGTGACAGGTACCAGAGCACACTCCTCTGAGATATTGCTGAACCCTAACATCTTCCTGTGGAGAGGGGGTGAAAAGGTGCAACGTCAGCAAACACAGATGCCAGGAGTCAGGAAGAAGGCTTACAGTAGACTCGTTTACTTAACAATGTGGAGAAACTCATATAGCCTCACAGCACCCAGGTGTTCTGATATGTTGATAGTTGACATTTCATGCTCGCCCCTCATTGGTCAGGCATAATCAGGACCTCAGAGAGTTCTTATTACTAGACACTCAGGAAACACCACTTGGTTGCTCCTTATTGGCTAGGCATTGTCAGGAACTCTGACGGTGCCAGGTTGGCTCCTTTTGACCTGGCAGGCCTTAACTTCCTATACCTTATTTCCTGCCACTGTACTTTCTCTACCATGAATTCCATACCATGATGGAATATTTTAGACCACCCCAAACTGTGGTCTAAAATAAACCTGTCTGCTCTTCAGTTGCCTCCTACTAGGTGTTAGATCACCAGATTGATAAATAAATGTTAGAGCCAATGATTCAAAGTTTAAATGTCAAATCTACCATTTACTATACGTGGCCCTTGAGAAGAATCTCCTTAATCTTTCAGAATTCAACTTCCTTATTTTTAAAGGTGTGAAAGACATTCAAAAATTATGGAAGATATTCTGTTACTTAGAAATAGTAATCTATCCCTAGACATATTAATACTATTTACAAAATGCAAAACATTCTCATAATTTTCTCTGAACATTTTCATAGATAAATGACATAAATCATGTAAAATCAAATGATTCAGGTACAATATGTGTAGCTAATCCAAAGAAAAGACTGTTTCAGTTTTCATAAATGCTTATGAAGAAGTTGCTCAAATCAGATTCTAATTTTCTGTGGTGCATTTAAGTGCACGCTCTTAAACATTATTAGTAAGACAATGACATCATATTTTACAAATGGGCATGGGTATTTCTTAGTCAAAAGTCTTCTCCAGTCAAGTTCTGTACTGCCCACCTATAGCTGCTGTGTGCATATGCATGCACACACACAAATTCTCAAGTGAAGTTTGTTTCTATTTTATTACAAAAATTACTCTCAACCAAGAAAGCCATGTGTGACTGCCCAAAATGCATCCCTAGTGAGCTTTCTGTTTTCTATGTATTTTCTTCTCTTTGCAGAAAAGACATTATTGTCATGGAGATGAACAATTTGCATGGGAAAATGTTGTAGAAAGTTATTCCTGAACAAAGCCACAGAATTAGGGAGATTGGGTGAAAATACACATATTCCAAAGGGTTAGTTTACTGTGTTTCTAATATGAGGGCAGCAAACACACACTAAATGCTACCTAAACCCAGGCACCTGAAACTATGCTGTGTATTTGCTGGTCTTGGTGAAGTTCACAGTATGTTAACACAGAAGACAGGACCAAGGGAATTCATATAATCAGTCAGGCACCATGGCCGGTAAAACCTGTGTTTTCTGTTGTATGGATTTCCATAGTCGCCCTTAACTTATATCCGCTAACAGAGTGGCAAAAAAGAAAACAGGCAAACTACTTTCTAACCAATGCAGTCATATGCAACACTTACCATTTCTAGATTCCTACTTCACTGCTAAACACTGGTTCCACCATTTATCAGTCCCTAAGGGATATAAAATATAGTTTCTGGATGGATATTCAGACAGTATTTATGTGGTCTATTTTATATTTTCATAGGCAGAGATTTTATCAACTACATTTACATCTGAGCTCTCTCTCCTCCTTTCTGGCCTGCCATCCTGCACTGATGATTGTGGTTTGTTATCCACCATGAAATACCCTGCTAAAGGCACAAAAAGAGCACTAGCAATTGGGATATATAATCCCCCAAATAGCAATGAAAACGTAATTCTGCTCACACCACAGTTTGATCTCAGTATTTGCCTTTGGCGTTAAACCATGCTGTGGAGGTGTTCTGTAAGGCACTGGATGCAGAAGAAAGCAATCAGAGCAGTGTGTTGATTTGTTCATTGTCTGCACACACAGCATATATATTGACCTTCGCTAGTGATCTAAGGCTAAGAACCAATTACAATGCTCTGTGGGTTAAGTGGAAGGGGAAGTAAAACGAGGTTCCAGGCAAAGTGACCACTGCCCATCAATGACTCTGCACAGGAAAACTCTGGGCAGAAATGTATGCTGGTAAGATGCCCCTGCCTAGTGGAAAACAAACAAACTTCTTTTTAAGAAATCAAATACCAAAACAAAAAAAGCTGAGTCCATAACTCAGGGTAGGGTACTCTCGCATGCACATTGCACTGGGTTCAGCTCCTAGCATCACAGGGGCATCGTTGATAGATATTAAACCTTTAAAGAAAATGTTATTAATGCTCATCATGCAATGGACCAAGATTCCAGTGGAAGGAATATGCTAGAATATTAAGGTTAGTGGGAAAACACTGCTTATCACAATAATAACACAAAGGTGTTAGTCCAAAGATGAGGCTCTGTTGAGAAGTTCAAGTTTTGAACATTTTTTTTTAAAGTAGAATTTCTCTAACTCTTCTCTGTACAGGTTAGGATGTTGAAGCCCCAGAGAACTGAAGTGACAAGCCAAGAAGCATAATGTTAAGCAGTGAAAAATATCTCTTGTCCATTTCCTTCAATAGCATGCTGTCAGGATGCTCACCTGAGACATAAGAAGGCAGAAGAAACTAGACTTCTTTTTTTCTTTAACCTCTATGCCTCAGATTTGTAGATGGTCGCATAAAAAGCCAGGGTAGAATGAGGGGGAAGATGTATACAAGAGAAGGTGCTCTTAGCAAGCAAACAGATAAAAGCAGACTCACCTCTCTACCAAATGTAGGGAGCCAGTTTGGGACTGGTCCACTCTTCTAGGTCTTGCATAGGGTAAATTTCAACACTAGGTACACTCTGTGAATTCTTACCTCATTTTAATGAGTTTAAAACACAGAATTCTACTGTTACCCACCAGCAGTTTTCTTGGTGTCTTTAAGGGTTTCTGGTTGTTTATTTTATTCAGGAGAATTTTATAAACCTTATCTCCCTCAAACTAATTTTGACTTATTTGACCTCCTGTTTTCCAATGCCTGATATCACAAATGCCTCTAAAAGATGTCCTGAATTATAACTCTATAATATCAAGTGAACTAAATTCCAGAATGTCCACTGGAGTACTCACAGCTGAGTGACTACTTTGTCTTACATGGGAAAACAGTATTTGAATTAAATAGACATGTATGCTATAGTAGTTGTTTATAATGAGTATTAATTTAATGATATTTTATATATAGATGATGTGCTTTTCCAAACCCTAAAGTTTTCCAAAGTTTTTTTGACAATGAAAATTATTTTTATATTTATTTTATTTAATGAAAAGGCATATATCTTAAAAATATTTCAGATATTGTAGTCTTCATAGTATAGAGAATCTTTAACTACTGAGTTAGTACAATTGAAAGGGACAATTGAAACCTAATCTGGGAAGTGAATTTCCAACGGTGTTCCTATCGCTGTCAAGGAGGGACTATGTCGCTTGAACCTATACCAGAAAGCTTGTCTCTCTTCCACAACAGCTAAAATTCTCTATTTTTAAGCAAATAACACACCAGTAGAGAGAATGAAATTAAACAGGAGCATAATCAAACTTCCATATAAGATATTTAGGCTCAATAATAGAGAATTACAGTAAAACATTTAGCAATTTTAATTGAAGGAAAGCAAACGCACTTTGCTTTTTAAAAACATGTTTTTCAACTTAAAATTAGCTTCACCTAATTGCAGCATTTCGGTTATTAAAGCGTCTCTTGCTCCTGACTGTTTTCATTAAGGTCATTCATCTTGCTGGCTGAAGTCAGCTTCTGATTGTATTTGCCCCTTGTTTATTGTCTGGTAGCAGTCAACAGCACCTCAGCTCTCTGAGGCCAGAGACCTAGTTAGTGTTGTATATGGATGTATCCCAGGGCCCTTTCAGAAGCTTCATTTAATATTTATGAAATTAATGACTGAAGTCCTAAGTCAGCTTAAAATATAGAGCCTGGAAGAGGCTTAGAACTCCTGTAATACAAAGGAAATAAAAATCAAACTTTATCTTCAGAAAAAAACCAACATTATTCTTAACTGAATTCGAATTCTTCCTGAAATGGCAAAGTGTTTTTATTTTGGATAGTGATGCATGTGATGTGTGTATGTATGTGCATGAACTTTGTATGTGTGTACGTATGTGATATATGTTCACTGGTATGTGCTTGTGTCTGGGCATACAAAGGAGTTGAGGATCTCAGGTGTCCTGCTGTATCACTCTTCAATTTGTTCCCATGAAACAAGATCTCAACTTTTGCCTGATGATCTTGTTTGCTTCCAGCTTCCAGGAGGATCTGTATATGCTTTCTTTGGGTTCACCTTGCTATTCGGCTTCTCTGGGCTTGTGAGCTAAAAGCTTAGTGTCCTTTGTTTTATGGTATGAGTGAGTACATACCATAATCATCTTTTTGAGTTTGGGTTACCTAACTCAGGATAGCGTTTTCTATTTCCATCCATTTGCATGCAAAATTCAAGATGTCATTGTTTTTTACCGCTGAGTAGTATTCTAATGAGTATATAATCCACATTTTCTTGATCCATTCTTCCATTGAGGGGCACCTAGGTTGGTTCCAGGTTCTGGCTATGACAAATAACGCTGCTATGAATATAGTTGCACAAATGCTTTTGTAGTATGATTGGACTTCTCTTGGGTATATTCCCAAGAGTGGTATTGCTGGATCCTGAGGTAGGTTGATTCCCAATTTCCTGAGAAACTGCCACACTGATTTCCAAAGAGGATGCACAAGTTTGCATTCCCACCAGCCATGGATGAGAGTTCCCCTTACTCCACATCCTCTCCAGCATAGGCAATCGTTGGTGTTTTTGATTTTAGTCATTCTGACAGGTGTAAGATGGTATCTCAACGTTGTTTTGATTTGCATTTCCCTGATGGCTAAGGAAGTTGAACATGACCTTAAGTATCTTTTGGCCATGGCCATTCGAACTTCTGTTGAGAATTCTCTATTCAGATCCTTACCCCATTTTTTAATTGGGGTATTTAGAATTTTAACGTCTAGTTTCTTGAGTTCTTTGTATATTTTGGAGATCAGACCTTTGCCTGATGTGGGGTCAGTGAAGATCTTCTCCCATTCAGTAGGATGCCTTTTTGTCTTAATGACTGTGTCTTTTGCTTTACAGAAGCTTCTCGGTTTCAGGAGGTCTCATTTGTTCATTGTTGCTCCACAGGGGCGGGGATAGAGGTGGGCAATAAAGGGATAGGGGAAGGGGAGAGGGGGAAGGAGAAGGGAGAAGGGCTGAGGAGAGCTTGGGGGAGTGGGAGGGTGGAGATGGAAGAAAGGTGGATATTGGAGAAGGGAATAAGATATCTACATTAAGGGAGTCATTTTAGGACTGGCAAGGTACTTGGCCCTGGAGGGGATCCCAGGTGTCCACGGGGATGTCCCCAGCTAGGTATTTGGGCAGCAGAGGAGAGGGTGCCGGAACTAGCCTTGTCCCAGAGTCACATTGATGAATATCTTGATCACCACCATAGAAATTTTGTCCAATGGATGGAGGTAGAGACAGAGACCCACATTCACATCAGAGCAATGGACTGAGCTCCCAAGGTCTAGTCGAAGGGCAGAAGGTGGGAGAAGAGGAGCAAGGAAGTTAGGACGGTGAGGGGCTGGTCCACCTACTGAGACAGTGTGCCTGAACTAATGGGAGCGCACCAGTCCACCTGGACTGGGACTGAAGGAGCATATGATCAAACCAGACTCTCTGATTGTGGTGGCCAACGGTGGCAGACCGAGAAGCCATCAGCAGTGACACCAGAACCTATCTCTTCTGCATGAATTATCTTTTTGGGAACCTAGTCTTTTTGGATGCATGCCTTCCTAGGCCGGGATGGAGGGGGGTGGGCCTTGGAATTCCAACAGGGCAGGGCACCATGCTCTCTTTTAAGGAAGAAGGGGGAGGGAAGAGGGATGGGGGTAGCGGGAGGGGACTGGGAGAAGGGGAAGAATGTAAAAATTTTATTTTTTTTTTGAATGGAAAAAAATTTAAAAAAAAAGAAAATACTTCAAAGAAAAAAATTCATGTTTCCAAAGTAATGTGAGGATTATTTATTAGAATAAAGTTATCTAAAAATAAAAAAAAAACAAGATCTCCCGCTGAATCTGGAGCTGGGCTGGTGGCCATCGAGCCCCATGATTCTCCTGCACCCATTTCCACAGTGCTAGCACTACAGAACAGACCCACCCTAAAGTTTTTGTGTGGGCTCTGGGATCTAAGCTCAGTTTCTCACGCTAAGGATCAAAATATGCCACACTGTTGGGAGGGGTAGTTTTAGCTAAAGGCAATTCAGAGCAGACACAAGAAAAGCTCTCTCATTTCCTCCATTTACCTTAAAGACAAAAAAATATGTTGACAGAAGGAATCTTGTCTTCTTGCTGTCCCGAAGGACAAACGTTGATCAAAGAAGGCTGCTTCCAGCAGCACTGGACTGGAGAAGGCATCAGGCATATCTGAACAACACACTTCAGCAATTTGCCCTTTGTGCTATGGACTACATCAGGCCAGCTCTTACAACTCAAGACTTCACGTTTTTAAATTCCCCCCAGAATTTATTCAAATCGTATATTTGAAAGGAACTTGTATTTCCACAAGCTTTTCCTATATGAGCATGAAATAGATGCATGTTTATTTTCTGTTATTATTCTATTTTTGTTACAGGAAGTCTCAAGTAAAAACTACATATAGGTCAGAGGGAAAATTACTTTTCTCTTTCTACTAAGTCTTCTATATCAGAGAGTTAGGAGACCAAAATTTTCCATTGTATTAATACTTTTATGCCATTGACAATTTTCTAGAGCTTCTTTGAGTCATAGGTTCCACTGGTAAGCAAAATAAGATTCTGAGTACATTTAGCATAATGTACGTAGATTACCTATTTCAAAGCCTGACACATAATTAGGGTTCAATGTGGGTAGCCATTATCATTAAGCTCTCTATCAAAATTGCCATGACAAACAGATGAAAAGATATTTTTCACATTAGCTTAAAAATGGTAAAAGCTATGAAACTTGTAAAGTTTTATTGGAATTTAGCAGCATTTTATTTCTTCTAATATTACTGACCTGATTAGTTTCACCATTAATTTGACAAACCCGGGAAGAAGGAATTTCAGCTGAAGAATTGCCTTAATTAGGTTTTGCCGTAGCCATGTTTGTGACACAGTTTCTTGAATGCTATCTAATCTACCCGGGTCTGGCACACTCTGGGCTGTGCCATCCATAGGCATGTAGGCCTGGGATGTAAAGGAGGCTAGCTGAGCAAGCCAGGAAGCTGTGCTCCTTCGTGGTTTCTCCTTTTGTTCCTGTCTCTGGTTTACAGCCTTTGTTTCCCTCAAGGATGTGCTAGATTCTGTAGCACAGTGTTTTATCAAAGCAGCAGACAAACAAATGAGGTCAGGAATCAAGCTTCTCAAAAGCTTCAGCAACTGTGCAAAATGATGGCTTTGTGATGGTTTCATATTTGTCTGACATTATATTTTGCCCATATTCACCATCTCACTGGTCACCTTCCCTCCTGTTCTGATTCTGGTTCATCCTCTCTCTCTCTCTCTCTCTCTCTCTTTCTCTCTCTGTTTCTTCCCCGCCCCCCATTATTATAATCCCTTAAGATCCGAGTCACAGACCGCACTTACTGCTTTTCTAGATGACTTGAATTCAGATTTCACAATCATATCAGAGATCCACAACCACATGTAATTCCACCTCCAGGTGTTACCACTCCCTCTCTGCCCTCTGTTGACACACACACACACACACACACACACACACAGAGAGAGAGAGAGAGAGAGAGAGAGAGAGAGAGAGAGAGAGAACTAATAGCATTTTTTAATCTTTTGAAAAAGAAATATAGGTGCATATACAACAGATATAGTTGGACATCCACATCACTGCCCACAATTATCAACAAATAGAATCAGTGTAGATGTTCCTCAATAGATGAAGAAATGGATAAAGACCATGTGGCTTATACACACATTGAAAATTTAAAAGACGAATAAAATTATGTCACTTTCAGTAAAATGGATAGAACTGGAGATTATCAGGCTAAATATGATAAGCCAAATTCAGAAAGGTGACGATCACATTTTCTTACATATGCAGAATCTAAGAATTATGTATCAATATATACATACGATTGAAATAGAATAGAACTGTGTGGAGAAGATAAGAGGTCAAAAGGTGGCAAGAAGGAAGAAGAAGGGATCTTTGTGGAGGACAGTCTCAGCTAGAATACTACCTTAGCCAGGTATTCAAAAATGATGGAAGGTCATCCTCTCTAAATCACATTAATTTGGCTGCTGCTTTTATGTAAGAAACTAAGAAGCTTTATCAAAGTTCTCAACATTTCTAGCTTCCATATATATGTATAGAATAAACCAGTAGGAAAATGATGATAAATTTGATATGATATTGAAAAGGACAGACATGTGGAATAACAAGATTAGTAAAATACACAAAACTCCTACACTGTCATGAACCCTGGGTCTCTATATCAAAATGCTAGAGAGGGATCCACCATGTGTACGCTTTCTTGACTTTATCCCTCAACGGTCTAAATAAAAGCATGATGTGAGGGAATCTGAGAGTTCAGTCTTTTCATTATGTATCTTACACATAATTCTGTGTGTGTACCTGTTTGTGTGCGTGTGAGGGTGGACATGTCTGTGCATGCATACACTTGAGTGCGTGCGTGTGAAGACAGAGGAACAACTAATGAGCTATTCTACATGCTACAGACGCTATCTGCCTTTTCTGTTGTTGTTGAGACAGGTTCCTCACTGTCTTAGTGCTCCATGAGGAGGTTGATACAGCTTCCCAGTGCGTCTCAGGGGAAAGTCTGGAGCCACCTCCCCAATCCCACAGTACAAGCACACCAACACAGTTGGCTAATTCTTTGTTTGTTTGGTTGGTTGGTTGGTTTTAACTGGGTTCTGGGGATTGAATTTAGGTCCTTTAAGCCCTTTACCCACTGACCTATGAGCCCTTACCACATAAATCTGATATGGAGTTATTTTAGAATTTTTGAGCAATTTAGGATTTGTTTATGTTTTATATAATAATAGTGCCTTAGAAAAGCATAAAAAGATTTTTATCTGTCTTCAGTTATTTTATACCCACAGTTTTAATCAGAAAAAAATGTTAGAAAATTTTCAAAATGATGTCATTTCACCAATCAACCATTCTCCAAGGGTTTTCTTGCATTTCTTTTATTTTGAGACCATGATTTTTATTCACAGTGAATCTAAATCTCTCCCCTTCGTTGTCTGGATATCAGGATCTGTCACCCTTCCCATAAACAAAATTGATCCTAGTAGAAAAAAAAGAAGAAAATGACTTAGAAATTTCTGGAGGAAACACAAATTATTTTCTTCATGATTAAACAATCTTTAACTCATTCTTCTCTACAGGTGAAGTCTGATAGTAAGACCCTCCCTTTTGTTGGAAACACTTAGATTATTGATCTTTTTTTGTAGTTTGAGAAGTAAATAAAACCCTTCGCCATTTATCATAGAAAATGCATTAATCTTGTTTTCCATGAAAGAGTTTTTCTAAATATAGACCCTAACCAGGCAATCACAGCACAATAACATGGTAATGAGCACAGTGCCCCTTCCAGTCAGAAGAACTGGAAGCCATCTTTACATGCACAGAACAAGAGCCTCGGGGTTGAAAGTGTAGTTTCCCAGACCTCCTTCAGCTTTGAATCAAAGCATACTTCACTGCTAAAGACAACATTTTCATATCGCTAGTACTTTCAAGTGCCCAGCAAAATGATATCGTATCAGACACAAGGAAAAATACCTGTTTCCAGCCATTCTATATTTGGCAGTGACTTAGAACAAAGAGCAAGAGGACAGACCAGGAATTAATGGTGCATCAAAACTATTCACCTTGCATTTTAACTGCGAAAGGGAAGTAGAAGAGGATCAATGACAATGGCCATAAACTTCTTAATTGCAGGTGTAATGAAGGTTAATTTTAAAAAGTGGTAAAATTTTGCTTAAGTTAAAGCTAATTAATGTAGTAGGATTTATTTGAAATAACAGTGGGAAAGTTTCATGCTTAGTTACCTCCTTGCCATTACAGCCAAGAGACAGACATGAATTTGAAAGAGAATGGGGAAGGATATATGGGAAGGTTTGGAGGGAAGAAAAGGAAGGAACACCATAATTATATTATAATCTCAAAAAGATATAGACACAGTATGAAAAGAGTCAATAACATGGATGGAGATGTAATCTCCAACTGATGTTTTTCCTCAAAAAAAAAAATCTCAAAATTATGTCAGGAAAAAAAATAAAAGTAAACACCCAGTCTTCTAATAGACATGGATGGACCTTTCCCAGGATGAATTTCATCACAGTAGGAAGCACCAGTGGCTTGGGTCTTTATAATGCTCCGGCATAAAATACTTCTCAGAAATTGGGAGGAATTCTAAATCACTTTTATAGGAAAAACACCATTTAAAATTTAAACAGGGCAGTGTCCACCAGTCCGCAAGCAACATTTGTCCCAGTGTTTCCCATCTGTTCGTTTCACCATAAAGAACAGCACTTGGATGTGAGGGTTTACACAAGCACTGCTCTGGTCACTACTAAGTTCTGAGGGTCAGTGAAATGTCGCTTAAGAAAAGAACAATGGAAGCACAGGGCAGGAGCAAGAGTCAACACCATTTATGTTTTCTCTTCCTCTAATACAGGTGCCCCCTACCTTTAACTACATTGTTTACTCCAGCCCTCCATCAGATGGAAGCAATTTGTAACTCCTAATATTAAAATCCACTGCATTGCCAAAACATACAGTTAGATTCCAAGATTTATTCATAAATATTATTCTAGTTGCTTATTCTTTCAGCTCATCTGCAGAATTCTAAATGCAATAAATTTTGTATGGGGAGTACGGTCGGCTTGGAAATTGTGACTCACTCCTTCCTCAGAAATGGGCATTTCATGTACTGTCTTTGTCAATATTCGCCCTGGATTCAATAGAGCTGGTATTCCCCCTCCGCTTAGGAAAACAAATGAGTTCTTTATCTCCCGTAGCTCTAACAGCTGCAGATAAATAGACTGCAATATACAGCTCCCTTAGTATAAAAATTCAAACATCACGTAGAGCTTTTACAAGAGGAGTATTCAATAAAATAAAAATTTAAATAAATTAAAAAATAGCTGTGCAAACCTAAAGTCATCTGCTGGCATACTTGAGAAACTGTCAGCTGAAAATACATACTTTGCGTAAACCTTAAAACCATTTCATGATCTTCTAAGTCAATATACTATTCTCATTTATGGGAGAAAGATAAATCACAAAATGCATAATGCCTTAATATAGTAGCCCTTCCCAATTTTTAATTATTTTTAATTTTTTATGTGCATTAGTATTTGCCTGCATGTATGTATGTGTACCATGCATGTGTGATGTCTGTATGGAGGCCAAAAAAAAGGTGTGTGAGTTTCTGAATTGAATTTAAAGATAATTGTGAGCCATCATTTGTATTCTGGGAACTGAACACAGCTTGTTTACAAGACCATCAGCTGCTCTTTAATACCGAATAATCTCTTCAGCCCCATTCTAAATTTTATGTCACAATGCAAACCTCCTAATAAATGAGGCTCTTTATATTAAGCAATATTTGTAGTGAGTAACCCTTCTTTGAAAGACCTTCTTACAATAATAATAATAGAAATTGTTGCTAAGGTCGAATTGCTAAACATTATCACAAATAAACAAGTAGAAATAAGTAAATGAGTCATTTTGGCTTTCAAATTATCACTGCTGTCATACAAGATGAAAAGACATGGCATTAGAACAAACGATCAATTAGAGAAATGGGATCAAATATAATCATTCTATAAGTCATTTACTTATGTGTTGATGCCTAGGGTTGACTTATTTCTTGCTGTTCTCCATACTCAATAACTATATACACTAATTATAGAAAAATTAAGATTGCTCAATGGTTAAGAGATGTATAGATCAAAACTACTCAGAATATATTTTATTATAGACACATCTACTACTGGATTGATGCTGTTTTAATACAGACTCAGTGATTTTTAAAGCTGTTCTGCACTCTCACAATTAGTTTTTTGGAAAAGTCTGCCAGTATTAGCACTATAGAGTTGGGAAAAGAGATTAGTGTATCCCACAGAGTGCCAGTAACAAAACATTTAGTTAGTGTAACAAATTCAGGCTCTCAGAACCAGTTTATAGAAACATTTCAATTATTTGTCCTTTGTTTATTGCTATTTATGTTTATTGATTCATTTTTAGTGAAAGCCTACTGTGTACTAGGAAACATGCATTATTTTATGTTATTTTTAATACTATTTTTTTCAAACATACCAGGAGAAGATAATTTAGAATAAATGAGCAACATGAGCTGACTTGTTAGTGGAGCTGGAATGTCCAGGGTTCTGCCTCCGTGACCTCATTCTCATTGTGCCGGGAAACTGACATTTTTCCAAGACTTTCTAGCATACTCAAGGTCTAGGCTGAATAAAGCACTCTCTGCTCTTCCGTGTTTCATGACTCTCCCAGGACATTGTTGTTAAAATCCTAATGCCCTAAAGACAACTTCCCTAGTGTTTTTACACTCTGTTTCCGTAAGAGTAAGTGCTGAAAACCTATCAGGACAACCTGAATTTCCATATTCCGACATTGCACCACATGGCCATCTATACCATTCCTCCTTCTGCATCCCCTTTTATAACTCACTAAATTCTCTGGCGGTTTGAAGTGAAGTTTGGCTCCACCTTCCTGCTCAGAGCCTCTATGAGAGCCTCTTCTCATGACTCCACAATTCCCTATTTTCCCTCCATTGTGGCATTGCAGCAATTTAACCTCATTTGTCACACAACCAATTTTTCATTGTACGGTACAAATCAAGCTAAGTTTTCTGTCTCTGAGCGTCTCTAAATCTCTGTTAACCAAATAACTGCTGGAAGTGACGTTAGCTTAATAAATGGAGCAGCTGGGCCAGAAGCCAGATTACCACTACCCTAGTTCAGATTCTAATCATCCTGCAACACTAGAACTGAAGTATAAAATACACTGAACAAACATCTATTGAAGGAAAACATGATTTCAGATATCTCAATAACAACTGACAGCTTAATTTATCCACTACCTTCAAAGAAATTTTAGAAAAAGAGGTACCTGATTGGGTATGCTTCATCACAAACAGAAATGGATGATTTGCCAGAAATTGAGTTTGAGTCAAGCTCATGATCGCAGGGATGTCTATGCCTACGATAAAAGAGGCAGCAGTCATTTACATGCTTATACTTAAGAGATCCATAAAAACACATTGCAATAGTTTTCACAGACAAACAGGTTTTGATGTAATATATCCTAAAGGCGAAGGGATTTGTAATTAATTTTAAAACACCGTGCAAAGGACTAAATATTTAACCATCATGAATTCATTCTGACTTCACATTTCTGTTCAATGAGGAAGAACACCAAATGCTAGATTCAATTTAGTGGAAGCAATGAAAAATGTCATACTTTCAATAGTAATTTTCTGCCCACTATTTACATTGCATGATCTGTTCTTAAAATGCTTCACCTTTTAATTCCTTTCCAGACATGTTTGCACTTCATTGCCTTAATTCAAGGTGTGAGACTCTCATCTCTGTTCGGAACTACCTATTTTGTACTTAAATTTCTGGAGTTATTCTGTGAGCTCAGAGCTTTTAGGATTTATATATTATGCTTTAAGGATTTATATATTATATGTGTATATATTGTATTATATATTATACATGTATATATGACTTATTATTAAGTTAGGAGCAGATATTTTCTGAGTTATAATTACTTATTATGATAATTCACTTTATTTCAGCTTAGGTGAAACTTGTGAATAATGTGGGAAATTTTAGTGGTCAGACAAATTTTTTCCTAGACTAAACATTTTGACACTCATCCCAGGTTCTTGCCAACTCAGATCTGACTGAGGAGGCTAGAGTGAGATCTGAGAAAGGCACCTCCTGAGAAGTTCTCATTTGATGCCATTGCATCAAATGAGATGTAAAGGCAAGTGACTTTACATCTCTGGGACTTTTTCTTCACTAATTAGAGGATTGTTCACTAATGGATTAGAACTAATTGAGTATTGTGTAAAAGTAGATGAAATTTTTGTGTTTATGAGCCATTAACCTCATCTGAACATGTAATTCAAGTTTCTTCAAGTACTGATGGGGTTCATCCTCTGCCTTCTTTGTTTCTTGAGCACAGTTATGACAGAATGGAAACCACAGCCTAGTGTGTCCCACCTATATGTCAAAATCCATGGTACTATGCAACACTATGAATTAATCAATAAATAAATCTCTACATAGATAGAATTTGGGAGTGTTTTTCAATAATACTCTTTAAATGATGTACATTTTAAAGCATTAGTTAAAATCCAAGTAGTATTGGGGTATTAAAATAGACTAATGAAGGAGCCACTAATTCTTTTTGCTTGTTTGCTTCTAGTTGATTTTGATGGAAAAATTTTCCATCAGAAGTTTTTCCAAGTGTTATTTACAAATAGCATAGTTGCTATTCAAAGAACATTTATTCAATGAAGCACAATAGAGAGGTTATTCTTAACCTTCTGTGTACTCTCAAACCACCTAGTGAACTCAGCCAGCTAGATCTGACTGAGTAGACCTGAAATGAGACTTGAAATTTGGCATCTTTAATAAGTTCCTAAGTAAGGCTCTTGCTGCAGTCTATGCACTGCCTGTGTGGTATCGAGGGCAGGTTGCACATCATGAGTCAGTGTTTGCTCTCCTTGATGTGTATGGGATCCTTAGGGAAATTTTAAAATATCTTAGATCTTGGATCTCACCTACAGCCATACAGATTGAATTATTTTAAGCATTGTCTGGGCATAGAATTTGTTGAAACTACCCAAGTGACTCTAATAAGCAGCTAAGTTGTTGAACCACTATCACTGAGATAATAACAAGACTCAAAGCAGAAAGGTGATCACTAAGTCAATATAGTTAAGAATGCTATTAAAGAGGACAGTGATCACGAGCGCTCTTAACCATGAGGATTTCAGAGTCGAGTCCTGACATTTTCTCCCCAGATCCTATTATGATTGGCAAATAAGAAAATATCAATGGATGAAGCTAAACTGCTAACCAAGTTTTTTTTCCTTTTGTGTTATACATAAAGGAAAAGATGCATGTACAATGTGCACAAACACCATTTCCTTCCTTTCTGTATACAGAAAAAGATAAAAGAAAGATGAGAACTGGCATACTACACTGTGTCAACCTGGCTGGCAATTCTGTTTTTCAAGAATTCATTGTTTTTACCTGTGGATGTTGCGGCTTCACCGCCATCTTCGTTTATCTCAAGGAAAACTTTCTGCATGACTCTGGAGACATAGACTTCAGATGAATCTGATACAAACATGACAGGGAAAATCAAAGCCCTTACGATCAGGCCCTCAAATAATTACATTTTCAGACATACAGAAGGAGTGACGGAACACATGGGCTTTCTGCAATTTAGTCAATTTTCTGTAGATAAGGGTGCTTAGGTTTAACTATGAAATTCATGGAAAGTAGACAGATAGAACGAGTTTGCCTAGACATAAAAGGGAAGGCGGAAAGTGTAACCCTCAAATCAGAGACCCCACTAGGAGGGAGATTTGAATGGACAGAAGGGCTTCCCACTTTACCACAATCTACAAAAATAGTGAAAGATCAACCTCAAAACAAACTTGTCTTTTAAATTACAGATTCAATTCTGATCTGACTTTAAAACAAAATTCATTTTCCCTCAACACTGGTTAGGTCGGAAAAGTCTAAAGGGACTTTGGGTTGTCAGTTCGAAAATTAACTTTCAGAGCTGTTTTCTATAAATTGGATAAACGTTTCCATGTAAAACAGTGTCTTGCAACATTTGTTCTGTTCCGCATGAGCACTGAGGGTTCCTCTCTTCGCCCATTGGTGGAACTGATGTGACATGTTTCTGGCACAGTGGCCGGCAAGGATAATCCTGATAAGTGCAATAATGAGGGAGACATCATATCAAGTCAGAGTCAACAGAAGCATGCACTAAAAGCTATCTGGTGCATAGGTGGTTTGTCACAGACATCACATAAATAAGCCAATCAATGAACACGAATAAGCTCAGTGACAGAAATCTGTAACATGGAAAAAGGAGGAAGCCAAAGTTTCAGTGTGGATTTTTCAAAACCCAAGACAGCCATTCAGGATGAGACACCTAAGCAGATTCTTCCATAGCTCCCCAAAGTAGGACAGGATTTGCAAATTAAGCACATAGTTAAAGACCTAATGGTGTGGGCAGGTCAGAAAAAAGTGAAAAATTTCACCCAGATTAGCAATGGAACTAGGCCAAATGGCTCTGAGGCCGTTAGGCTTAGCAGACCAAGTCTTATAAATACAACCCCTGCAGAAAGCCTTCCCACTTAGGAAAAGAACCTGAGTCACACCAGCTTAGAACAATGAACATGACTTCTATGCTACCTCTGCCTTCGCAATAATCATTTCCTTTAAATATCCATGAAAGGATAAGTCTAAAATTGTTAAATTAAGAAGACTAAAGAAGACTAAAATATTTCTTGTTTTTCTAGATGTTCAAATAAGCTTGTGTATTGTTTTGTTTTTATTTATTTATTTGTGTGTGTATGTGTGTGTGTCTGTGTGTGTGTGTGTGTGTGTGTGTGTGTGTGTGTGTGTGTGTGTGTGCAGGTCCTGGTATGGAAAGTTCAAAAGAGGGTGTCAGATCCCCTAACGCTGGAGTTGCAGGCAGTTTGAGTTGCCTGATATGGGTGCTGGGAACTATACTCAGGTTTTCTACAGAAGCAGCAAGCAGTCTTAACTACTAAGCCATCTCTCCATGTGCCAGAGGAATAGATGGCCTACATAAATTTTTCTATTTTCCCAAGGTCATTAAGACATATGACTCAGATTATAAAGGTTACATTCTTATTGAACAAGGCATAGAAACTAATAACATGGTAAGAACTCAAGTTTGAATCCCAAAGTTTCAAAGGTACAAAATAGTATATTCAAAATGATCGAACAAATGTTCCTGCAGCCATTTGTCTGGCCCAAGCCTGGATGACTTGAATCTTCTGGTCCAGGTATCCTCTTTTGCTTGTTTATAGCAGGCATTTGGTTACTGCTCTGAAAAGTAGTATATACAGCATTCAATTGCTTATGCTGATGAATACCGGCTTTAGTGTTCAGTCAATGAAGCAGGACAAAAATGTTAAAATAATTCAAATAGCTAACCCGGGGGGGGGGGGGAAGCAGAAAATGTTAGACATTTATTCTCTGCTTGGAGTTACGTTTTGCGCAAATTATTTTATGAAGCATTTTGGAAGTATTTTCATAAATCATCTTGTAAAAGGTTTATGGAAGTTACAAATTGCTAGAGTTGGAACAGTGAGCAGATGTTTTAATGCTTACAATATATTGAGTAAGATTCCTCAGGCCAGGAAGAAGTTAAAGGGGAAGAAGTGATTGAAAAGTGCTTTGTTGTTTGGGTTTGGGAGGTGGCTATGGTCCAGGGAACGCTAAAATAGTATCTTACTGGAGTGTTTAATATTGACTATTGCTGCTAGTACGTAGGGATTTGCAAGACACCAGATCCAGTTGTCTCTGTGGAAGCAAGTAGCTGTGCCATGTGTGAAGGTGATAAAGAACTTGTCTGGCACCCACTGCACGTGTTCCACTTCTCCTCCATTCAGATACGTTATCCATTTTACCCGTGTATCTCAAAGATTGGTGAGTGAGCAAATGGACAAATACTGCTGCGAAGTTTCAATATTTACATAAAAGTCCCAAAGTTTTTCTATTGCATGTTATATGGTGATACAAAATGGACTGGTGGGCTTGTATCATCAGAGCCCTGCTTTATAACAGAGAGACTATTTTTTTTCTATTGTATTTGATGTGTATGGTACCCTTTATTTCTATTTCTTCAGGTATTTATTTTCCAGTTATCAATTTTCACTAATCACTGAAGAACTTAAAGAATGCCTGGCCTAGCTGTGGATAGCCCAATGAGACATAAGTCCCTAGATTTACATTAGAACCAAAAATCCATCTTTGTTTGTTGCCAGTGTATAAAGACCTCTGAATGTAGCACGGTCCATTGCAGGCTTTCTGGATTCCTGTCATGGACATCATCCAAACCTTTGTGTGCTTTAATCCTACCAAATTATATGTGAAAAGCAGTTGTCCATCTGAGTTTTATTTGTCTTCCTTCAAGGACAGACACTACCTTATAGTTCCCATTGTTCGTAAGGCAATACAATCAGGGCAGAATAAAAGCCCATCTAATGCTCCTACTTACATAATTTTATCATAAGCATGGTGAGAATGTTTATATAACTTTATGAAATGCTTTCTGACTTTCATGGAGGAAAACCTCTCACCTGGGAGATATTAATAGGAGGTTCACCCAGGGTATGACATTTATTCACTATGTATATGTTTGCTGGGAATGAATCTTCTCTCATTGTAAGATTGGTCTGCTAATAGAATTCCAGGAAAACAAATCAACATGACAATAGAAAAACTACTTACTCATCAACAGCATACCTGTTATTCCAGAAAGGTCACAGCCATGACTGAACATCTCAGTTACATTTAAGGAATACAATGCTTCCTTGAAGTCTAATTTTTGTTCTGTTTTAAATCTGTTTCAAAAAGATGAATAAAAATGACAAAATATAGCACACAGTTTCTAGGAATTTTTTTATGATATGGGTGACTTGGCAAAGATTATGCTGTGAATCTTTGGCTTTCACCAACCCAGTTTCATTTTTTGATATCTCGCGTCAATACAGTTCCATTCATTGGTTCCACGTAGCTAATATCTTGCTTCCTGGATATACTGTTGGTGGGGAAGATAAATAGAATGATTGCAATGTGACAATTACTCCATCCAAAAAAAATTGTTTCCTTGTTTAGCATCTTTGATAGAAGTTTGAAGCTTTTTTCTAGTAATTTTCTTACTCAAGATTTTGAGACAAAGATGTGCAGACCACCCTATGTGCAGGAGTCAGTAGCCTACAGTCCTGGAGGAAGCTTGTTGGCTACTGATGTTCAGAGAGGCGTCGATATCTCACCATTCTTCCTGTTTATTCTCTCATTGGCTGTGACTTTCTTTGTTGTATGGGCATTTCTAATGTCTAAAAGTGGATGGGAACTGGGTAAAATGGATAAGATTTATCAGGTCAGGGGCGAGAGTCAAGCAGTGCTTTTGATACCAGGCCATAAATTAAGTCTCCAACATACAGCTTACCTGAGTTCTTCATTCATGAAAGAACCAATAATCAGAGAATCACAAAGATTCATGGTTCCAAGACAGCTGCAGGCACTGAATTTCATAACATTTAAATAGAGGAGAAAGAGCTAGTGCCTTTTTATTTCATGGATGCTTAGAGAATCTTTTCTTGTTCATTTTTAAAAGAGATCACAAGCTTTTTTTTAAAAAGGGGGTAAAACATGTGGCATCCTGGGGAAACACATGTTTTCTATATCAGTGATATTCCCTGGCAACTCTCACCTCAAGAGCTGTCTGTACCCTGACAGGCTCTTGCCTCAAGATATGTGCATAGCTGCTTAAGAACCTTGGATCTAACACCTGAGTTAAAGTTGGGGCTAAAAATCTGATGGAAAGTCAGTCTAATTCAACCATAATTTTAATTGATGAGTATTGATTAAATTTATTCACTGTAATTCTTCAGAATAATGAGTATCCTGTGGGAATGTGCTAAAGTTATTTCCTGACAAAATTATATGTATTTTTGAACATGCTAGACATTCTAAGCACTAAGTAACTGGTATTGCAGGGAACTTAAAAACTAAAAATCTATTGCTAATGAAAATAGCTTATTTTATGCTGCTATTTTCAACTTCTTAGTAATTTCTTACAGAAACAAAATGAAATATAATTGTTTTAAAAGTATTCTCTTTTATCATACTCTTTAAACTGAATAGCAATAAAGGTGAAAAGTATATGTTCTATTATACCTACTATTTTTGGAATAATAACCCAACAGTTTCAGGATAATGACAAGAATGCTGAAGACTTATTACAATGTCTAATAATGTGTAATTATCAACTAGAAAGTCATTTAATTAATAGTCCTGCTCATACCATAGTCCAGTGAGACCTACAGAAATAAAAATGCATTCAGTCATTTGGTAAAAACATAATCTAAAGCCAATACCTAATTATCCATAATTACTGCAGCCAAGAATAGAGGGAATGAAGTAGAACTTCTATGCCTAGACACTTAATATAGATCACAGTTTTAAATGCCTACAAAAATCCTAGGACGTCAGCATTATCATTACCTTTGACATAGAAGAAAGCAATCATAAGAAAGCTGATGTCCAAGCTCAAGGTCAAGATATGTACAAGAGATATAGGTTGTTTTTAAACATAAAGCAAAGAAAACCAGCCTACAAACCACAATCCCAGAGAACTTAGACAACAATGTGGACACTGAGAGAGACTTACATAGATCTAATCTACATGGGAAGTAGAAAGTAGAAAAAGACAAGATCTCTTGAGTAAAACAGGAGCATGGGAACCTTGGGGGAGGGGAGGGGAGAGGCAAAGAGGGAAGCAGAGAAAAATGTAGAGCTCAATAAAAAAAAAAGTCCTAGGACGTCAGCATTATCATTACTTTTGACATAGAAGAAAGCAATCATAAGAAAGCTGATGTCCAAGCTCAAGGTCAAGATATGTACAAGAGATATGATTTAAACTCGGGTCCATTTGGGTCAAGGCTAACATGCTGACTCCTTCTGTCTTCTAATCAAAATATAATTCCACTATAACTCCAAACCATGATCTTGATCAATATATACAGTGTGAGTCACCGTTCACCATGGTCATGTTTCATCTCCTATCTACTTGGCCCTAAACTAAAATTATCAAAGAAATAGCAGCTGAAAGAAAAAAATAAGCAACAAAAATGCTGGTTAGATAAATAGTAAATAAAATAATCAATAAATAGAATTCTTAGCGTATGAAACAATGTCTATTTGCTTTACATATGGAATTTGCTCCCATGTGTAAACATTGATTTGAGAAAGGTCTCACATGGGTAAAAAAAAAAAATGAAAGAATATCTGAATTCCTGTGCTAGGATAGACCTGCCTTGGTTTCTAATCATGTTAATTAATTGAGGGCTCTCATTAAATGCGGAAAAATCAAAACCTCTTGATGTCTCCCTGTGGGTCCCTGTGGAAATCCTGTTGTATACATTATGGGCTTTAGCTAACCCTGGATTCTTTAAAGATGAAAGTAACCAAACCAAATTCATAGAAACACAGTATTGGTATCAAAATATAAATTCAGAGACTGGGAGATGGTTCCTAGAAGAAAGTGCTTGCTTCACAAGCATGAGGACAGAAGCTTGGATTGACAGCAATCATTTAAAGGCACCCATGCAGTAGGATGTGTTCATAATCCCAGCATCCTATGACAAAATAAGAGGCAGAGACAAAGAAACAGGCTAGCTAGCTTGACATTCACGTTGGCAAATAACAAGACTCAGAAAAGGTGTAAAGAGAGAAATGACACCTGAACCTGCCTTCTAAGCTCTATACACAAACTTAGGCTCGGATACATCACACAGACACAATAAACATACAATGTTTACAGTACTTTACAAAAGTGAAGTTCTGTGTAGGTAAAATTTAGAAACATTTTCCTTGTATGAATAAGTGCTTGTTCTCATGATGCTTCCTATATACAGAAATCTCGCACAGTGTAGGCATATGATCCAACCTATTACAACTTAATTTCTAAAATATTTATACCATCTCATAGTACAGGTAGACAAAATAATATGAACTTCTACTAATATCCAACTAAGACAATATCTAAAATTTGATGTCTGGCATGTTATAGACAATAAATGCTAGCTCTGTCCCCAGTACATTTAACCTATTTTCAATCCTACAGGCTTTGATTCTAAACTTATTCTGTGTCAAAAACGGGGAAGAGGAAATTCTGTAACCAGGAGCTGTGATACCAACAGTCTCATGTTACTTTCTGCTGACTCTTGTATATAAAGTCTCCTGATTGGCATTGATCAAAACATATTATAAAAGACTCTTTAACTTTTTGCAACAAAGCAGTGTGTAGAAGAGCTGGTGTTGTGCCGAACCTGACCTATGGTGCTAACTCCAAGGATTGTTGGACTCTACCAGTAACTAGCAAGAGGCAACAGTCTTCAGGACAGTGTTCAGGACAGTGTGACTCTGATACCAACTTGAGTTTATAGTTTTGAAACAAAATTAAGAGAGAATGAATTGTGTCGCTGAAATCAACTACCTGGCTCCCGTTTCCTTTTCACAGTAGCTCTGAGAAGCTGATGACTTTGCTTAAATTATTCCAATCTATCAGATCTTCACTTCCCAGTTTCAAGACCGTTATGTACTCATTGAGATATAAAAGAAATGTAGCTCTGAATAATAAGCTGAAGACTTGTCACTGAAGGTCAAGCTCCAAACCTACAGTGCCAGCACAACAGAGGCAGGGGGATCATGAGTTTGATGCTAGCCTGGGCTACACACCAACTTCAAAATGAACACGGGCTACACATAGATAATCTTCAGAGCAGAGGCAGAGGTGACTGAAATAAAGTCATCAGCCAACTCAAAAATATTTACTGACGTGATGTAATTTTCTTTCTACTGTTTACATATAAGATACATATTTTTGAGTAAGAAAATGGTTAATTTTAGGAACATGTTAATTTTCGGAAGATTGAATTTCTGACTTTAGTGCATTGGAGTGGAGAGCAGATCTATAAGAGGTGAGGAAAAACAGTAATGGGAGAACGTCTTCAAGGGGTGTAGAGTGTAGGGCTTAGATCAGCGAGGAATGAGGGGAACAGTGAGCAGTGGGTATGTTCAAAGTGTGCTATGTGACTCTGAAATCCTCAATTAATAAAACACCGTATTAAAATGCATGAAGACATGTTTGTAACACAGGGTAGAATGTAAACTGTGCTATTTTGGTACACCATTTGCTCTGGAGGTTCTTTTGTCTCTCAAAAGCTTATTAGTTCATATAAACATTGCTTCTTACGAAAATCCCTTGTAATTTCAGTGGAGCGTTAATTACCTACAACCGGCTACAGGGTTCCACTTATAATTCATAAACTCAGTAGCACAGAACATGACCCACCGAGGGAGGCTGACTTCCACTTCCTTTTCGTGCAGCTCAGACAACCATCTCTGGATGTGACGAGCAGTAACTTGTTTCTCTACTTCTTCTATGTTCATACCTTTTGCAGGAAGGATGATGACCATACTAAACTCATTAGACTTGAAAGGCAATTCCAAAACCTGGCAGGTCATGAATGACTCAGAAAAGTAACCTGAAACAAAGTTCATTAAATATATTTTTCAGTTACCAAATCCATGGTTTAATATATACAGTTTCTCATATTACCATATTTTGTTCTCAACAGAGCCTTCATCATTGGAACCTTGACTGTTGAGCCATCTTTCTTATGAAAATCTGTCATCTCCGTGTCTTCCTTCCTGAATTTCTGTTTCCAGTCCCCTTTGAAATAAATAGCATTTACCAGGACCAGACGAGTCAGGGGGCCAAAATCATTCTCTGAAAACATATTTTTAATTTTCCCTATAAAAAGGATGGAGAACAAAGCAGTGAGAACAATTAAATGGTGATTCAATGGAACTGGCTAAAATAAACTAAAGCAAGAAAATGTCTTGCACAGAGCTATTTATGAGAAGCTATTGTGTGATCTAGCTTGAGCAACTCTAAGAGCCAAAGGGAATGCTGCTAACCACTTCCCTAAGAAACAGGCACTGACAGAAACACCAGGAAATAGGAAATGGGAGTGTTCTAGGGAAAAGTGGACAGAGCAAGTAAGGAGTTCTCTGATGAGATGATGTTCATAAGTTGTTGCGCAGATAAGAAGAGAATTGGAAAATGTCTTTCTGCATGTTTTTTAGTTTCATTCAATCCTAAGGGCTAACTGGCCCATCAGGGCAACCAGACTCACTATATCAGTGGTACACCCAAGTTTATTATTCTCTTGGAACCAATGACCAGGGCTAGCCTGATTTTCATCTTCAAAACAACCAGCCTCTTCTCGTCTTATTTCTCTGTTCAGTAGACCCTTCCTTGTTCATAACAATATTATTTCCTTATTCTACAACCCTATAAATTTTGATCCTTACCACGAGTCATGATGTTAGAAGATACCTCTGTGTTTGAATCTACCCATGAGGATTCAAGAAGCTACTCACACAATCATAAATTTCTAGAGCTTAATCAAATAAAAAATACTATTAAGTGTCCTGCATATGTTTATTATATATACATTGTTATGAAAGTTTCTAATAACTGAAATATTATAGTAGTGTCCTAAGTTTAAATAGAACCTAAGTACACAATATTCTAAACTTTGAACTAAAATCTATCCTGACCTTAACCTCTATTAATGACTTTGTAATTTCTGCTATGTTGTTTCTAATGGTTAGATTAGCATATCTATGATAAGATTGTTAGCATTATTTTCAAACATGAGCATAATCAACTAAAATATTTACAATGTACTTGGGAAAGAGACATTTGGAATTGACATATCTAATATATTCCTGAACAAAAATAGGCCTCCTGTTTACACACCTGAAAAAAAATCAATGCTGGAACAAAAATTATTGCAAAAATTCTCCCATTAAGAATAGGGGGCTGTCTGAAAATTAGTGTATGAATCAAGATACTTTTCCAAGCAGCTCTGCTTTTCTCTAGGTTACATAGTCTCGTGTTAATACAGGGTGATGAAATGGAAGATTTGATCCATTTGATCACCATAGAATGGGAAATATTGAGCCACTCTTTACTTTAGGATATTAAAAACTATGAATCCTCCAGGAAATAGCAGTTTTATGAAAATGGGAAACTTTACCGTCTGTTTTGCTTTCGACCCAGGTGCTTATTGTCTCTGCACAAGCCTTTGCATCCAGAAAATCCACCAGTTTTGCAGCACTCTGGAAAAACTCCTTGTTGCCATGGAGATACGCTTCCTTCACAGTGAATCCTTCTTGAAGGTAGAGGGCACTGGCAAGATTAAATGTAAATTCCTGTTTCTTCTTTGAGGTGGCTGAAAAAAATGACTTCAGCACAGAGAATTCCTCTCCTACAAAATAATTATAACATGTACTCACATATTGAACATGAAAATAGTACCTTCTTAGCTCTGACTCTTCTTAGTGTTCTGATTCGTCACCAGTTTTCCATGCTGAGAGACCTAACTAACTATGGAAAGTCAGATATAGATTTTGAATATTTACTTCCAATGGAATATGGATTTTGCAGAAAAATCAACAGCTATGTTGGACAAAGAATGGCTATGTAAATTTAAATTCTTTTTCAGAAGCAAAAATATGAATTTATGCAGGCTGAAGGAAAATCCAACTTTCTAATCACATTTAAAGCATTCAACAGCAGGAAATTCCATTTAAGTCCCCTTTCCTTGAGAGGGAATTGTTGAGTACTAGTGGAGATATGATACCATGAACAGCTTTTCAACGCCACATTTACTTATTAATTTATTGCACCTCTGTGTATGAAAATGTACATAGTTATGCAAGGGAATAAATTAGATTTTCAATGTTTTCTAGAGAAACCTAATAGCGAATATGCACTAAGGAAAATATCGATATAATTTATTTTCAAATATTTCATTTTCTATGACTCAACATACAGATTTGACAGCATAGTGAATATTCTGGGTTCTAAGATAGCTTTCCAGTGTAAGTTTGTATAACCTAGTCTATCCCTATAACAATCACCTATTTTTATACAATACAAAGGAATACTCATCATAGTCATAGTGGTTTGAAGATCTTATTTATTTTATTTATTTTTTTTATATTAGACGTAAAGCAAAAGATCACAAGCCTGTAGTCCATGAGCCCAGAGGAACTAGGTAACAAGGAGAACTCTAAGAGAAACATACATGGAACTCCCCTGGGATGGGAAAATAGACAAGATCTCCTGAGAAAATGGGGAGAGTGGGGATGAGGGGAGAAGGAGAGGCAGGAGCAGAACTTGAGGGAACAGGGTGGTAAATGTTACTTTTATTTCAGCTTCCAGTAAACATTGCTATTTGTTGAAGAACTGCACCTGTCCAGGTTTCAAGGTTTACAAGATAAGCCCTATAATCATCTCTAGAAAAATCTGACATGCCTATTTGTTCAGACTCAGTAATCTATGTATTTTGGCTGTCTGCAAGAATAAAAGCCTTTAGGCACCCCAAATAGAGCTACTGGGTAAAATCAACTCAAATAATTGCCACCAGCAGACTATGTACTACGTTATACATGGCTCTAAATCTTGTCTACTCTGATGATTCTTTTCATAATTTCTTACGCACTTCCTAATGTTGTGCACATTTTTATGTACTTCTGACATAATCCTGGAACTGTTCCATATAACATGTTTCACGCAGAAACTGTTTCATATAACATGCTATTTCTGGGCTTTTATTACATTTTCAGTAAAAACTAAAATGTCGCTTGTGTAGCTTGAAAGTGGATAGTATTTGATTAGTCTCCATTTAATAAAGTATACTTCACCATTAAAAGTTACTCATTGAGTAAAATTATTGAGGGACTGGGAGATATGGTTCAGTCAGTAAACTGCCTGCTGTACAAGCCAAAGGACATGAGTTCAATCACCACATAAAAGCTGGGGCGGTCATGTCATGCCTGTAATCCCAGCAGTGGGTAAGCAGAGGCAGAACAGCGCCTGAGGCTTCCCATCAGTGCAGTATAGCCAAATTGGTGAACTCTAGGATCAAAGAACCTGTCTTAAACAATAAGGTAGAAATTAATAGAGTGACTCACCTGACATAGAACTCTAATCTCCAAAAAGCACATACAGAGAGAGCAATATACACACACACACACAGACACAAACACACCATAAAACAAGTATTACTGATAACTTCTTTGTAAGGACCAAAGGGAGATAAAGTGTGAGTATACATTGTTAAATTATAAAGCTAGCAGTCATAATCTTTGTGTGAATAAGGGAGCTGATATTGGGGAGCTGCCTCCACGTGCTTTGCTTTGCATCTTGCCCAGCTGGCCAGAAACTATGCTTGGTCCATGACACCTCCTTGGTCTGCAATTCTTGAATAGGCACAATCTGCACATTTATCCATGAAGCCAGACTAGATGCACTGCATTGTATTTGAAATTTCAGATTCCCTATCCACTGAAACAGAGACAAATGCATAAAAGATTTTAATTATAAAAATGCATTTCATATTACTAGACATGAAGACCTCCATGAGTCCTGAGAACCCTGGATTTCTTTACACTAGAAGATAGAGTAAGTTAAACACTTCTGTCTGGTAATGCAAAGATTCTGGATGCTGGTATCCAGTGCACTACAAAGCTTTACATGGCATATTTTAGCAGCTGGGTGACTTCAGAGATTACTTCCTCAGCAAAGGTACAAAAGCTTATTAAAAGAAAATAATTAATGATGAAGATAAAGTGACAGGATTCTAAAATAATTTTCAGCATTTATAATTTATGGACACCTTTCAAGAAATGGTAGGGAAAACAGAGAGGGAGACAAAAAATAGCTGTACCTCATTTGTCAGAGCAAATGGAATCATGTCATATACTTAAGGTCTAAGAACCTGTGACAAAGAGCTGGCTTTTAATAAATTACTGGGCTCCTAAATCAATGGAAAATGATCACCAAGTAGCATAAGTTTGGGGGAGGGGACTATAAAAATATTGGGCTTATAAACTTGATTATATTTACAGGTTAATGACCTCATTTACCACAAATTGAAAAGAATACATATGCATGGCTCCTAATCAGCGATGAGAAAAAAGGTTCTTTAATTTCCTAAAATAGAACCACAGAGAACCGATAATGGGGATAATCGGTTTGATTACACCAGCCCTCTGGAATATCTTTTAAAATTCTAACACTGGTTCTCTTCTTCTGGTGTCAAGATCCCAAAGGCTCATTATATGTGCGGGTGATCCAAACAAGCAAAAAAAAAAAAAAAAAAAAAAAAAAAAAAAAAAAAAAAAAAAAAAAAAAAAAAAAAAAAAAAAAAAAAAAAAAAAAAAAAAAAAAAAAAAAAAAAAAAAAAAAAAAAAAAAAAAAAAAAAAAAAAAAAAAAGTAAACCTAGGACCTGGGGAAGTGAAGTGGCTCAGTCAGTAGCATCCCTTCTACTAAATCGTAAGGGCCCCAGTTTGACCATGAATTCAAACATTAAAAAAAGAATGAAAATGCTGGGTATGATGACACATAGTTGTGATCTCAGCACAGTGGAGGAAAAGAAAGATGGATTTATGGGACTCACTGTCCAGACATCTTAGTGACAAATTTCAGATCCACCAGAGACCATCTCAAACAAGGGTGTATATGGTGAGTGGAGCTGCTGAAGAGATCGTTAGGAGGTTAAGAGCACATACTACTCTTTCAGAGTACTAGAGTGAGGTTCTCAGCACCCATATCAGATGGTTCACCACCTCTGTTACTCCAGGAATATGGGGTCCAAAATCTCTGTCCTCCAAAGCACCTGAACTCAAGTGCACCCACCTACCTGCAAATACACCCCCCCCACACACACACACGGGCAGGGGGAGACAAAGGGTGAGGGAGAGGGAGAGAGAAAGACAGACAGAGATTGCGAGTTTAAATAATAAAAAAATATATTTTTTAAACTGGGCAGTCCTTGAATAACAGCACTGTCTTCTGGTCTCCAACTCCTCCTGTATATTCACATGCACTCACACACAAATAGACTGAGATTGTAGATTACTTCATCCAAATGATCCAAACAAATCCCCTAATCCAAACCATGTTTTTGTCGTAAGGAACCTGAGATTCGCAGATCTAAGGAAAGTTAAGAGGTAACATGATTTGAGCAAAACCACAAGAATTTTTTGTTGTGGAACTAGAGTCAAAATTCTTGCTAAGCATTCTTTTCTTTGTTTGTAGTTCTGGGTATTAAACCTGGTACCTTCAGCATAGTGGGAAAGCAGTCTAATATTGAGCTGCACCCCAGATCCAGGTTTCTTTTTATGGCTCACTGATAAAATAGAAGTATCTCCAATGCAGCCTTTGGATAACCAGTATCATTTTTTTCAGAGGCATTATCAAGTGTTCAGGACAGTGAAGAACATATATTCTGGGCATATACTTTGATGCTTGGGTAACGTGTAAGTACTGAGCACCTGGGATCCTCAGTCCTACAAAGATGCTACAATTAAATACATCTGTACAGCCCGATAAAATAAGCCAGGCATTAACATGCAACAATAGAGCAAAGATCACAAATTGGTAGCAGGAAAGAAAAAATCAACAATTATTCAACAGACAGAATATTTTATAAATCAGTGGTGTGGGAGGAGGGACTAGAAAGACGCTTCAGTGATTATGAACATTTGCTGTTCTTTCATAGGACTCCTGTTCTCTTCCCAGGAAGCACATTGGGTGGTTCACAACAATCTATATCTTCATCTCCAGGGGATTTGATATTCTCTTCTTATATCTGCAGGTCTCCACATTCATGCACGTAATTTTAAATAATAAATCTTTTTTTAAGAATAAAATTTTGAGGCACTAACGGCAGAGCCAGCACTGAAGTAAGTCAATGATATTCAGCGACGAAATTAAATCTGAGATGTTGAAATATGCCATAATCAAGATATATTATATTTCAACACAGTATTGTTTTTAAAAGTAAAATGGGACATACAGAGATGGCTCAAAAAAGGTTGGCTTCATAAACATAAGAACCTGAGTCTGACCCTTGACATCCATTTAAAAGCTGGTGCTGGCAGTGTGTAGTGTACTTGTAATCTTAGCACTGACAAAGATGGGAGGATCTCTGTGGTTTGGAGGTCAATCACTCTAGCAAAATAGTCTCGCTCCAAGGTGAGCCATAGGAAAAGAAAGATGACGTCAACCTAGTGAAACAGTTTAGCTCCAAGGTGAGCAATAGGTCCTGTCTGAAAAAGGAAGATGACGTCAACCTCTGCCCACCACATGCACATGAACGCACGCACATTTGCACAGACACAATAATCAAGATGGAAAAAGATTCGCTCTATCTTTTCCTTTATTCCAGTTCCTGCATGACTCTGCTTGCCCTTCCTGCTGCTGGTGGCTGTCTCAGTCCTTGCTCCACTCTTTAGCTCAGCTTGCTCCTCTCCCGCCAGACTGTGTGGAGCTGTTTCTCCATCTCCTTGTCGTTCACTCCCTCACCTTTCTCAATTCTTAACTGTGTATCTTCTTTTAGTTTCTTCTTTTCTCGCTTTTATTTTCCAGACTTCATTTTTATTGTTTTGCCTTTTAACTTTCTTTTCCTTTATTACTGATCCTCCATATGTGTCTCTTTGTCACTTAGAAAGTGAATGGCAGAAATATTTTGGTAGATTATTCTCATTGTTTTCCCATCTATATATATCTTACAAGGAAAACGTAAAATTCCCCTTGTGAGTCTCATGACATTGTTTTGGGAAAAAGCACTAGTCACAATCCATTTTGTTTTGTTTTCTCATCTGCATAGCAGAGGTATATGTATCTTGTGAACTGATTATAGATGTTATGTAGTAGTTTGCAACAGACACATAGCAAACTACATCCATGTTTGATGGTACCTCATTATTATTACTATGACTTTTATACTCACACCCTGCCACTCTTAAGACAAGTATGTTTCCCTCTAAGATGTACTCATCTGTAAATTTAATTTCAGAGGCCTGTTTGGATAGCTTATCATAAAATCATCTTTGCATGCATTCATAAACAATATATTACATTTCAAAGGGTACCATGAAATGTAATGTTTCTGAGAGTGGTGTGTTGAAGTCAAGCTGCTACGGTAGCTTCATTATATATTATTCACAAAGGAAAACTAAGGAAAACTCAATTATTATCAATATCCCTTCTGTACAAAATTGCTTTTATTGAAAATGGAGCAATGTATGCTTTGCAAATATTTTCAGAAAAACAAATTTATATGTGCTAAGAAAAATATACTGAAATCAATTATGGTTATAGTAACTTAACTCTCAAATCAAAAATCTAGATACCTCTTCTGATGCCCAGGAAATGTTATGTGATAGTGACATAAAAGCTTAATTCTCAGGCCACTATGAACCGAAAGCATGAACCAGATGTCCTGGGAGATGTTTCAAGTTCGGTATCAGATGCCCGCATGTGCACTCGGGAGGCAGAGGCAGGCGGATCTTTGTGAGTCTGAGGCCAGCCTGGTCTACAAGAGCTAGTTCCAGGACAGGCTCTAAAAACTACAGGGAAACCCTGTCTTGAAAAACCAAAAAAAAAAAAAAAAAAAAAAAAACAACACCAGATGCCCCCGCACGTGACTTTGGGACACTCAAAAATAATCACCTGCCATAAGAAACTTGTGATGGCTATTTAAGAGCTTCCTTCCCCCATTTTATAAAACTACCGAGAAAGCTTATGAATTAAATGTTGATGTTTTTCATGGTCTCTTGGTGAAGTAGGCATTACTTTTGTGAGAGAAGTGTGAGAAACAGCCACTGAAAAATGTTGAGTAATTGATGCCCTTTCCACAAGAATAAATAAAATGCGATATTATTTCAAATCTGTTCTTTGATATTAAAAATTAGTAAGAAGATGTATACAAACAGTTCATAGAAAAATACACAGACATACAGAGAAGTCTAATTCTGTATAAGCATTAATTTCTTAATAAAGATTTGTGCTGCATATTTTAAAAGGAAACAATCATAGGTGAATAAAGTATATACATTTATAATTATCAGTTGGTCATAATTTGGAAATGTCCTTGCTTATTTTCACCTGTTGAAGGTCTTTGAGCTGAGCTTCTCTCTGATATCCTAAAACTAAAGCTGACTGTATCTACAGACAGTTACACCTAAGATGCTCACCTGTTGAGGATTCCTGCATCCTTAAGGTTTGCAGGATCTGCTGTTGTGCTTTGCCTTTTGCACCTAGTTGGACCATTCCAAGAAGCACAGTTGTTCCAAGAGGAGAAAATATAATATTGTTCTTGTGAGAGAAACAAATAGCTTTATAAAGATCCACTGCAAATTCGGCACTCTTTTGAGCCACAGTTCTTGAAGCTTGACTTCCAAAAAGCAATAGCAGAAAACTCCACAATATCATCTTGTCCATCTCGACTTCTGTGTGTTAATTTAAAAGGTATTAGTTTCCAAAGCAGACTTCATTACATTCATTCATTACATTACAGTAAGTTTAATAGAAGCGTTCCCATATATTAGACTATCCTGAACAAATGTACCCACATGCAGAATATTCTGTATGTACTACTACCACAGAGAAACTTTACATCATGGAGATTTATTGTATAAGCATCATTTACTGTATAAGCATCTCACACTACTGGTAGTAATAAGTTTCTTCAAAAGTTAGCATAATATATACTTTGAGTTTTTTAAAACCAATGGTTAAAGCACTACTCATAACACTATCAGTTCTAACTAGTTTTATGATTCTTTCTATTTTCCAGTGACTGTAATGGCACACATAGAACCTGACTCAAGGGAAACTAGTCTATAAACAAGGTCTATACACCAAGAGCAGCAAAACCAGAAAGCCAGTGCTTTCTAAGTCAACACAGCAGTCTCCAACAACAGCTGTCTCACACTTTATGAACCTTGGTTCTATGAGCAAAATCCCAATTTTCACTTCAATTCTCCAAAATGAGAGAAAAGAAAATGAAGAAAGGTTGAAAACAAACAAAATGACAGTCAAATATAAAGAGTAAAATCAAAACAAAGAATGAAAGCTTCAAGCATTTTTCTAAACAATTAACAGTTCTAGGGTTAGCAGCAATAGGAAACCATAACAGTTCACAAGACTGCCCTGTCATAAAGTATCTAAGGCAATTACAAGAAAGTCAACTGTCTCATTATACCTTCACTTGAAACAGTTTGAAAGCTTTGTAGAAGTTTCAGTAATGCTAATTTTATTTTACAAAGTATACATATTAATAACCATTAATGGGATACTAGGAAATGACCTTTCAAAGGGAGCAAAGACTATAAAGTCTTTAGAATAGTGCTGCTAGCCTTGAAGATCTGAAGTACTACATTCCTAGAGTTATAGCTTAAGTGTTATTAAGAAGCATTAGTAGGAATACTGATAAAGAATAATCAAATAACCTCAAATGTAAACTCTAAAGTATTATTTTTTTCTTCAAATTTTTAAAATATAAATAGAAAAACTCTCTATTTGTATAAATAGTTTTACAAAGGGGAAAAAATCTCAAAATGTAATACAAAGCAACTAATAGAAAATAATATTGATAAAACATGAATACAGATGCAAATTGTTATGCAGAGGACTTATTAAGCACTCAATCGATATAATACTAAGTTGTTATATTATTACAGTAAAAACCCATTCATGAGAAAAGTTTTACACATAAATGAATGTCTATATATTATGCTCTGATCTCTCTCTCTCTCTCTCTCTCTTTCTCTCTCTCTCTCTCTCTCAGTATGTGTGTATTGTGTGTGTGTGTTTCTCTCTGTGTGTATGCATGTGTGAGTATATATATAATATTATATATTTGGCTTTGAACTTTTTATGGATGTATATATGTTCCTTTTATGAGTATATTATTTCTCTGATAATTTATGAAAAAAATATGTATTTACTGCTATGTAAGTCATCAAAACGTATCAGTGCCTTTTAAACAAGCTGAAATTCATTAGATATATCTTCAAGCATTTGGCCAACAATGGAATAATAAATACTATTAAGAATAATGTAACTCTTTCTAGTAATAGTCTTGGCATTAAGATAACACTTGAACAGCTACTTCTTATAATGAAATTTTACTCCTTGAGCGGCCATTTCTGCCAATGATTTTATACGCATTTAATAAGTTATAACATCAAACAAATAACTCACTTTAAAGTTCACTTACCTCATTTAGTTTTGGGTAATATCTTACCAGAAATGCCAAAGAACCAAGAAATAAACAATATGGTGAATCCTTCTGTACGAACTTGACCTTTCTACAATGAGCAATTTTAAGATGAATGAAAGTAATGTTTTATTTTTAAAAAATAATTTATTATTCCTGCAACAGAGTGAATCCAAGCATCATTCTTATACTTTAACAAGCAGAGTCCATGTTACTGACTATCGGCTTCTTTCAAAATCTGCTTAATTTTAAGGTACTTACCCTGAATTAACTTCTGGTTGCTTACTGGAGTGTTGTGACAAAATTACACTTACTAGAAACACTCATATATGAATCACCTTATCGGTGAAGGCCAACTGTATTTACCTGAAACATTGCACGATTAATTCTTCCACCAGACCAGACCAGGTGTGCACTGTGTTGTTACAGGATCAAGTTAATGATCAATGGTGACGTGTGAATAGATTAAGAAAAGGGGCAATGAGACTTAAAATGGCTAAGTGATCTTCTTATTTCGTTTCCCTTAGAAGTGGAAGCAATTGGAGACATGTGGCAGATATTGTAAATATGCTGCACTCTCAAAGGACTCCAAGTAAGGTTAAGAATTCAGTCCATCATGAATTCTCGAAACAAAGCCAAATCAAATACACGCCACAGCTGTCACAACTCATCACCCTACACAGTGGTCTGAGGCATTTCCTGTGTCTAATCGTTCCATTCTAGTTCACTGGAAAAATATAGATGTTGAAAATATATTTTTATGTTTTACAAGAAAACCTGATGAAGATTATTGGCTTGACAAATGATATTTTTAAAAATGCACCCTTAACCACAAGTGATTTGATAGAGAACGCTGAGGCTCCTGATAGGTGATTGTAAACATTCTATTTGACTTTCTCTACAAACCACCCATCAATAATAACATATGCATAATTAAATGGGTTTTATCTCATTTTTCATAGTTCAATTCAATCATATCAGTGGCAGGAAGGCATTAAATGCATATATCATTCATTATAGCCTCTAAGAAATGGGAAATTTAGTGTGGTTTCACTGCAGTAGCAGGGCATTCTTGATCACAAAATTTAATAGTATTTCTGCTATGTCCATGAGAAAGAAATAAAATGTTCATATTCATCTTAAGATGAATACCTTAAAGTGATCACATCTTCCAAAATTTTTATCCCAGACCTTGGACCTTCTTAACACCTTTCAGTGTTTTAACAGAATCATGACTCAGTGACAGACCCAAGAAGCATTATGACTATGAGGTGTCATCATCTCCTGATTCGCTAGGTTTCAGTTTCAGTTTCTGAGCATTAAAGACTGAATCCACACTAGTACTCATGCTAACAAACAGCACACCCACTGACCTATATCTTAGTCTGTCAACCACTATTTTTTTTTATTATAGAAGCATTCCCATACTTTCCTTTTTATAATCTTTAACATGTTTCTGCCAACATTATATTTTCTTTTTTCATATTTTTATTAAAAAATTACTTTTCATTTTGATTACCACAGAAAGTTCTTTTTCTAGATTTAGAGATGCTATACATAATTTTCCAAATTAGAACTGTTCAATACATGAACAGTACCTTCTACATTGCTCTACATAAGCAGAGATCAGAACTTTTAAGACTATCGGCCAGAGTTCTTCCACCTATGTCGTGGTACCAATAACCATAAATCACTTGCAACCTTAGCTACCAACTTATTGTATCTGCAGATTCCTTGAATTGTAATGTGATTTATCCAAGATACAGCCACTACTTTTCTGACGTGAGAAGGAGTAGACAACTACTCTGTCTTATTTTGACCAATGTGATTTCTCTGTAGTGACCTTAAATCAGAGCAGTTCAAACAAAAATATGCATTGTCCTGTCTCTTCTGAAGTAAAAAGCAAAAACCATAAATTTTTGCTTCCACATTTAAGGTGTTTTAGTAGGCAATAGAGTATTATTGTCCATAAAATATTATTGCACTACATTTAAATAAATCCACAATCTCTTCTTTTCAGAATTCTATTTTGCCCCTAGAGAATAAAAGAAATATGTTCATAATGAGACTTTAAATGCTTTTGTATAAAATTTAGCATCATCAATAGCAAGTAGTTAGTGCTATAATCTCATCACTTTTCTAACTATTTTATAGTTATCTACAACAAAAATATACTTAATTGTAAACTTTAAAACCACAAAGTGCACTTGGCTGTAGTAAGTACTCATCAAAAATAAAAAGTAAAAGTTGATTTTTCCACTTGAGCTCAAACTAATCTCAGGCAGCTTTTATTCTGTCAGTGTACACCATGTATTTTAAGTGATAAGTGGAGTATAGCCTAAAAGGAAAAGGATTGCATTATATCTGTTATAGATGTACATATTGCAAACAACTATTGAAAATCATAACATATCTTATTTTAATATGACAAGTTTATTTCACTTTAGAAAATAATTGCATCAAAATGTTAATTCCAGAAACAGGTTATAATGCTCTAGGCTATTAGCATTTGACAGGCAAGACCCTGCTACTTGTTTAGCACAATTAGATGCTGTAAAGTAGGAAAGAATAGTAAAACGTAATAGCTGGATGTCATTCATTTTTCTTTTTGTATATATTTTGCCAAATTATTAGAAGTGGTAACATTAAAAGAGACTTTCAGAGCTTTAAAGCATCTATTGAATTTCAAATGTTCTTTGAGACAGCTTCTTTTAATTATTTTTACAGAATAGGACAGGAAGTTCATGAGGGATGGAATTAGTGTTATATAAAGTACTGAGCTTTGCAGACATAATAGTCTTCAAAAAAGAAAGTCTGTCTATGTGGAGCAGATTTTGTTACACTAATCTCTTCAAAAATCATATCAGGAGTTAGAAATAAGAAGTGCCTATCAGAAGAATTTCTAAATTACACCTGAAAAGGTGATATCTCATTCCATCTTAGACTAATTAACCATTGTACTGTTTGTGAATACACTTGAGAAAACTGAAGGCAAGATGAGTTTTTCCTGTATACATGTGAACAAGTCATCTTACCTCTGCTTTCTATAACTGGACTTCAAGTGAATAGAAGGAGGCATGCCCTCATGGGTGATAGACAAATGTACATGGAGAAAAGAGTCATCACAAAATATTTGGTATCCTAATTACATCTCCTTCACATATTAATAATCCTTTGAATTTCTTGTAAAGTGTCTATGATTTACGTTTCCTGTATTATCACCAAACTTTGACTCATCAATCACTGTTATGGTTTGAAATGATGGAATGTTCAATCAATAATTTCATTCAATGTAAAAATTCTCTGCAATATCCCCATGAAATAGTTTGTTTCTGTTATAACACCTAAAATAATTTTTATCCCAAAACAATATTTTTGAGTTTTAAATTTTTGCATCAAAATACTTTCAAATTTCTATGAATTTGCCTGTATGGTACAAAGACCTACGATCTCTATGTCTTCCTGTTCAGTTTCTTCAATTGTTACCATTTACCATATTTGTATACTACATATATACTTGATTAATCTAAAAAATAGATAAATAGATAAAGAAACGTATAGATGACAAATCAATGATAGACATAGGTACATGCTTGCATACACAGATACGTTTATGTGTTTTGAATACACACATAGTATTTTTGAATCATTTGAGGTCAAGCTGAAGCTTTCTATTACATAGCTCCATATATATTATATATTTTCTGTAAATAACATTTTTCAGATAAACACCTCAACACACTCACTTATATCAGACAGACGGACAGACAGGCACACACACAACACACACACACACACACACACACACACACACACACACACAAAACCTCCTGTATCTTTTCCACATATTATTACCATCCAATGAAAAGGTAAAGTTATAATACCTGACTCACTAGTAACATAAACACAGACAGAAATTAATTCTGTTCTCAGAAAACCTTTCTACTCCTACCATTCCCAAACCAAAATGCTTGCTCAAATAATGATGAAAAACTCTATTGTTAAAATCTGTGTCATTAAATATATCCCACAAAAGTGAACAGAATGATGGTACAAATGCTTCAATCTTAGAAATAAACAGACGAGAAAGGGAGGAAGCAGAGAAAAATGTATAGCTCAAAAAAAAAAAAACAATAAAAAAAGAAGTAAACAGACCGGCGTTATAATCCCAACAATGACATTTAATCATTAGGCAATCTCATAATGGAGCAATATGTCATTATTCAACAATAAAACAGATAAACTTTAAAGGATTGCATATGAGATTTAAATACATTGAATGTTTTGGTTGTTGATCAAAATTATCTACCATATATTAATTATTTATTAGCAAGTGTTATTACCAGATTTTTACAGTCTAAATATTTTAAGGCCTCTTTAAAATATAAATATATGCATATAAACTGAACCTATAGGAATGAATTTATTAATTTTTATGAAGAATACAGTAAAGAACATTACAATAATACTGGTTTCCTGGAGTTTGATATACATAAAGAAAAGTTTGTTACAAGGAGAACCAGTAAGTTTTATAACCAAACATTGCCTATGTGACTCTTCTTGGACAGTGATGTCTTTGCAAAGTCCAGCCATTTTGCTTTTCTCAAGGTTGTTATTTATTTATTTATTTTTTTGGCTATGGTATGCCACTCAGTTTTCAAATACAGAAAACAGATTACTTCCACAAATTATCCTCTAAAGGCGTAGAGCAGGAATAGAATTCTAAAATGATTATTTGGAAATACTTATTATTCTCATTTGACTACTATATGTTGAATCTTTGTGTTGAAATATTAACCTCACTGCGTACATCCACATGTTCAATGGTCATATGTTAATCAAAAATATTTGAAAATACTTAGTGACGGTTAAATGTCAACATCCCCAATTTGATCATTAATATGTGCAAATTTTAACACTGTACACCATAAATTTGTAAAGATAAAAATTTTAAAATATGCATATATATTAAAAGAATATTTTAAAAGTATATTTTAAAATAATAAAACGAACTGCAATTGTGACTATCTAATTGTCAATATTAAAATTGAGGAAAACAAATTACAAAGAGGGAGAACTTTAAATAAATTTTAAATGAGTTTTTTAATTTGTTAGACTTTTATATATGTTAATGAAGCTTTAATAATAAGACACATTATAAATGTCTGTCTACAGTGGCAATTACAGGTACAACTAGGTAAAATACTTTCTTTTGAAATAAATAAAACCAAATGGCATCCCTCCATGTTAAGACAGTCTTTCATATATTCCTTCTTAGATTAGACAGAGGAGGGGACAATTCTGAATGAAAACAGAACAAACATAGTCTGAAGAAATAGTTTCTTGAAGTTTACAAGTAAAGCAACAGAGAAGGGGGAATTCTGGACATTTCTTGACATTTCTGCGAGTGGTTATGCCACAGTAGTGTGTTTGTTTTTCTGTTTGATCATAATTGCTTCTTGTTTCTTTTTATCTTCACTTCACCACTTGTTTCTTGACACAATTGCTTGTCTTGTCTTTCATGATCAAGAATTTCCTTAGGGAACAGGTTTTTCTCGTCAAATACAGCTTTCAAAGCTACAAAATGAGGGAAATGACATAAAAATTATATTTAGTATGAGTCGCAGTTAAATAGCAAGGAGAAATCCCTCAAGTTTTCTTTGTCTGAAAAACTATGTTTCTAGACCCAAGATTGTACTGGGGAGGGTTCTTTCTAAGATCTGCTGTCAGCTTTAGTTTTAGCTTAAAGCTCTCTCTCCTCTCTCTCTCTCTCTCTCTCTCTCTCTCTCTCTCTCTCTCTCTCTCATACACACACACACACAGAGAGAGAGAGAGAGAGACATATGCACACACTCACACACACAGAGAGAGAGAGAGAGACATATGCACACACTCACACACACACACACACAGAGATAGATAGATAGATAGATAGAGAGAGAGAGAGAGAGAGAGAGAGAGAGAGAGAGAGCTTGTCCTACTACTTTGTGTATGAAGACAAAAACTGGTGGTTTAAGGGTGGGGACTGAAGAAGAAGCTGGTGTTTTCTGTTTCTGTTTTTTAATCTACTTTACAGCTATCAAGGGCTTATAAAAAGCTCAGAACAAATTATTCTGTATTGCAATAAGAGAATTAAAATAATCAAAACACAGTTTGACTGTCTGAATGACTAAACACATACATCTGCAATCACATCCTTACAAAGCTCTCTGATGTGCAGGGATCTGTAGCTTCAAAAAATGGGGAAAAAAAGAAGAGGCAAGTTATTCCTATGGCTGGTGGATACAGCACAGCAAGAAGTGGGAGGAAATTGTGCCATATGGTCAAGGAAATAATTCTGGCTTCCAATGTAATTCTGACATTCAACAAATGCATACTGTAAGGACACTATACAAACGTTTGGGCTAAGGCTATAGGACACTAATATGGCTAATTCATAGGCTTCTCTTTGAATTGAATAAAAGCAGACGCAATACTTATACTGGTTACACTATAAATATCATAAACCATAGAAGAGGATGTGAACAGAAAGCATGTAACAGAAATAAGGCATATATAAATACTGTATAAGAATTCATAAAGAATGGGGTAAAGATTTAGCTACTATTTGGAAAAGATTTTGAAACCCTAACAGGATTTTAGTTTCTTATCGCGAAGTTGGACATGAAGAAAGATTGGCAAAGGTGAACAGGGATGTCACCTAGAAAAAGTAAAGTGTGTGCAAGTACAGACAAACAGGAGCTACTATCCAGGTAATGAGGTGACTCAGTACAATAAGATAGAAAACTAAAGGAGAGAAGTGACATGGGAAGAAACTGAAGCTTGGCTGATGAGAATGTTAAGGAAAAGAAGAATACTAAACAACTTAATTAGTGATATCTTGGGCTGATATAATGACTCAGAGGATAAAGCTCTTGCTTCACAAACGTGAGGACCAAAGTTTGGATCCACAGAATGCACACAGAGTCAAATGCTGGCTAGACTGCATATAAGATGTGTGTCTATAATCCCACTGTCCCTGCGGTGAAAGGGGAGGCAGAAGGAGAACACTCGGAAGCTCATCCCATGTGTTTGGTTATAAGATAAAAGGAGAGAACCAATATTGGAGGTGTCTGCTGACCATCACATGCTCGCTTGCACATCCACACCCACCCTTCCCACCTACCCACATATACTCCTCAACAAAGATAAAAATAAGATAAAATATGATAAATAAAATGAAAGCACAAAATGAAACAAAAATAAGTAAACAATAATAAATAAAACACTCCTTGCTAGAAGTACAAGCATGTCTATGAAATTCAGTATCTTTCCCTTTCCATCCTTTAAGTTGGATTGCAAGAAGAGAAATGAGGGGGAATTATTCTGCAAACAAGGACCATTTTCAGAAAACCTCAAAAGGAAGATGCAATCTGAAGCCTTCAAAATATGAAGAACACAGCCCAATAGCTGAGACAGCAGAAGTTACACAATGGAAAGTCGAAGGCCAGCCCCATTTGTAGCGATAGTGGCAGCTTATAGAGAAGCAATAATGAAACACCAAACAAACAAACAAAAACACTCACAGGATTTGAGAGCACCCTAGAAATATATGACGGTGGGAACCAAACAGTTGATCATCAGGAAAGGTAGATAAACTTAGTGTTCAACATTTTTATGAGACAATGGAAGCAAGACTGGTTGCAAAATTGTGGGAGCTCACAGACTCTAGACTGACAACTGGGAAGCCCGCATGGGACAGGAATATGTCCTCTGCATGAGGGCTACTGCTGGGTAGCCAGCAGCCTGGTCTGTTTGTGGGACCCCTGGCAATGGGACCAGGTTCTATCCCTGGTGCATGAGCTGGCTTTTTGGAGCCCATTCCATAAGGTGGAATGCCTTGCTCAGCCTCCATGCAAAGGGGAGGGCCTTAGTCCTGCCTCAACTGAAGGTACCAGGCTTTGCTGACTTCCTGAGAAGTGGATGCAGTGGCGGGTACACCAGGGGGAAGTGGAAGGGAGCAGGAGGAAGGGAAGGAAGGGAGAACTGTGGTTGATATATAAAATGAATAAAAGAAATTTAAAAAAAGAACAAAAAGGAGGAAATACTTGTAAGAAAACAAGCAAATTACTGAAATTGCTTAGAATTCTAAAAGAATGTTTAGCTTCAATTGGATGATCTTCTGTCTGTATATATGTATGCTTGTTGACTAGAGTCAAGATGCCTAAGTCCCTAAGAATTTGTTTTCCAGGTGCAAACAATAGTTAGTAACTTTCCTAGATCCCTTAGGCGAATCTGACTTAATCACTTGGAAGACATAAAAGCAATCTTGAAGCTTTCCTAGAGGAACAAAAGCACTCCTCTACCCAGAGTGTCCAATTTCTCTCATGACTGAGATCTGTGTGTTTTCTAGTGGCTTTGGGCACCCACCCTGCTTAAACCTCCTCCTACTCAATATAGACCCAGGCTGGTTCTCGTTCCCCGATTCGGTTCTGACTAGTATATTTGCCATGAGTCTATTGTTTACTACAGAGTGGTTGCAAGAGGTCATGAAGACAAACAAGTGAATTTGTCATGGTTCCTGTGACTTGGGACTGATGTCTGTTGAATAAGCCTAAGGACAAAGCTTATGTCCATCAAACACGCAGCTTATTTTAAAGCAGCTATCCAGCAGGGCACCTACTTAGGAACCTGAAGCACCGTCTTCAAGGCTACACAACTTAAAATCTTGAAATGCAATTTGCTCAGAAGGGTTAGCAACAACCATTGTTAGTTGGTTCCTTGGTCACAAAGACCTTCGAAGTTTGTGAGAGCTTCCCTTCAGACTTTCAAAAAGCGAAACTACTTACTTGGGCACCATAATCTCACATGAAGTCATCCTGACATGCTTATCTAAATCTGTTCTTCTACCTAGCTTCTCAATCACCTCCAGATACAACAACCTTTGTTCTGACTTTGACAGATATCAATTTTGCTTCCATCTCAGTGACTTTACAGTTTTGTGCATAGTGCTTGGACAATTCTGCTTCAAAGTCTTTGTGGATGCCATCTCTCAGAATTTTCCTGACATGCAGGAGACCAGTGGGGCTGCCAGTTCAGTCAGATCTCTTCTGGATGCTTTGGATACTGTTTGGGATCTGTATGGGAATATAACTGGGATCTGCATAGGAATACAACCCTCTTCTGGATAATTTGGGTGCTACATTACATTGCTTATTTTTCCTACACGACATTTGATTATCACACAGGCTTAGATTCTCTCTGATTTATTTACTTACCATGTCAGCAGTTCCATTGCTATGACAATGACTGAGAAAACAACCTTAAGGAAGGGATCATTAATTTCAGTTCATCAGCTCTTTTGATATTGGGCCTGTGGAGAGGGAGGGCATGGTGGTTGGAGCATGTGGTGATAGTTACTCAGTATAAGATCATAGAGGTAGGGGACAAGAACAAGATACAACTCTCAAAGACATGTTCCCAGTGACCAGCTTTCTCCATCTCTCTAAAGTTTGCACCACCTCCCCAAAATAGCTCCACCACCCAAGGATCAAATATTCAATACATCAGAAGAACACTTCAAGCCTCAAAACTTGTTTATTGCCTGTCTCCTCTAAATGATAACTTGAATGGAGCAAAACCCTTGCCTGCCATTGTGCACCTTATATCCTAGCACACAGTACTGGCTTTGTCTAATGGAAGGAAATAAAATATTCTATATATAAATATTATATATGTATAGATATAGATATTCTGGTAAGAGACATACTCATACACTTAAGCACTTAAGTAAGGATAAACATTTCTTAGAGGAAAAAATCTATTGTACTTAGGAACCATTTGCATTCATTTGATTAATATTCAATCAAACACACATACAGTCTTGTTGAACTAATAAACAAGTAAAGCAGTACTGCTTGCTGCTCACAATGACAGTAATAAACGTGTAGGTGTTCATAGTACACATGATCATATGTTTGTGTATTTAACCCTAGAGTCAGTCCAGAAAAATCAAAATCTAGGGCCTGTTGAGATAGTATAGTGGGTAAAAACACTTGATGTCAAGCAAAAAGGCCTGAGTCTGACCACTGGGACCCACATGATAGAAGGAAAGAATGAACTACCATAGGTTGCCCTCCAACCTTTACATGTATTATGACATGCACATGTTCTCTCCGTCTCTCTTTCTCTCTATCTTTCTCTCTCTCTTTCACACACACACGCAGATACATAAATAAAAACAAAATGTAAAAAGTTGCATCTATGGGCCGGTGAGATGTCTCAGCACTTACGACCTCTTGCTTCTCTTTCAGAGGACCTGAGTTCAGCTCCCAGCACCCATCTTGGACAGCTTCCAACTGCCTGTATCTCCAACTCCAGGAGATCCATTGCCTTCTTCTGCCTTTTAATGCACAAATGTACATGATACACACATAGAGATGAGAAATACACATGCACATAAGAATAAATCTTAAAATAAGAATCTGCTGTTTTTTAGGAACGATTTACACTCACTTTTCCCTACTTGGAAAAATATGGCATTAACTCACTCACCACACCATTTCATAGTTGGCTGTCTGACAACGTTTTCTATAATGACAACCACAAAGTATTTTTCAAGTGATGAAAATGAAGTACTTGCTGGTTGTGAAGTACTGCAAAACATGTTCACTAAAATAACATGATGTCCTGACTTACAAATGACAAAGCTGGTTTATCTGCTGCCATCTGGTGTTCTCTTCCCTCACTAATTGGCAACTTCATCAGACTGACAACAGCAAAATTTTCAAAGATGACCTGAAAGACGTACGACTCTATGCAAACAGCACATAACAATCAGCTGTGGATGATCTGGGAGTGCTCGGGTTTCTGAAAACCTTCTCCCTCACCCCTATTTTCAGCCACATTCTAAATCGCACTCACTGTTCTTTGTCTAATTCCAGTGTACATAATGGACATGAGAATCACTTGTTAAAAATGCATTCTGACTCAACCAAGGCCAGGGACTGAGAGTCCTCCTCTCTAAATGTTCTGCTTGCCTTGTGATGTCCTAAATAGAACTCCTCAATAGAAGTTCTATATCAGCATTGTCAAAAGTCCTGCTCAATTTCAGCCTCTATTAGGTAGGTTTCAGTTAGTTGGGAGGAGCAGAGGGAAGGGAAACTGCGGTCAGTATGTTTGAAAGGAGAATCTACGTTCAATTTCTAAAATCTTAACAACAGACTGGTGTCAAAAAGTGGTGATGGGGTAAAGTGCAATCTTCGCATGATTCCTAATAATGTTCAGAGAGGCCACTATCTGTTTATGTTTTCTAAATATCTGTTTATTACATTTTGATGTTTTTGTGTGCCTATATGTGTGTTTGTGTGAGCAGGTGCGTGAATTCCGCACTGTGCAATTGAAGGTCAGAGGGTATTTTATGGAAGCCAATTCTCTGGTTCTTCTCTGTGGGTCTCAGGGATTGAACTCTGGTCATTGGGGTAAGCTTCAGGTGCCTTTTCCCACTGAGTCCTCTCACCAGCCTCAGAATATCTTTTTCATATATTCAGATAACTTATATACCCCAAGTGTCGGCATGTGTTTCTGAATTTAATGATTGATGTGCCGTATTGAACAAAGCTATATAATACTTTGAAATATACATATATGGTTTTGAATAAAACCTATATATGTATATCTCATCTGTACTATAAAAGTTTTAGAGGAAAACCTTGTGCTTCTATGGAAAACTGTATTTTATCCTGAATACCCTTGTAGGTTGTCAGATTCAGACTGAGTTAACTGGTCTTGATTATTTTGCATCTTTGTGAATTTGCATATGAGTTTCTTTAAAGTATTATCCAAAGACTCATTTGTTGAAGGTTTCTTTCAGCAGCATATAGCATTGCTGGAGAATGGAACTTTTAGAAGATAAAGTCTATAGAAAAGAAGTATGTCAGTAGTAAAGAACTAGAAGCAGATATTGGGACTTCTGCCCTTCCTGACTTTCTTCTTGGGCCAGCTAAGTAAGGTCTTCTCCTGTCACACACTTCCTGCCTGGATGACATTCCCCAACCATAAGCTCAGAGCTGAAAAGCTATGTAGTTGTGAACTGAAACCTCTGAACTCCCGAGCCATAAAATGTTTTATGTTGAATGTCAGCAATCATTTAACACAGCATCAGAAAGCTGACCAGAGCAGGAGGTCAGGGGTAGATGTGCAACTCTCTTGGCTGGTAGAGATTGAACTGACTTCCTTCTCTCCTTGGAGATAGCAGTTTGGGTGGCTATATCTAAGTTATGCTGTGGTTGATTTCCCTGTACAAATTATCATTAGTAATTCTCGTTTCTTGTTTTCCTATCAAGCTACAACCATCTGAATTAACTCTTCCAATTATGTCACCCCCTCACCGCCATGCAAAGGCATCACTGAGAACTAAATCCCCGTAGCCTAGATCCGCCAAACTCTGGGCTGCCTTTTGCGGATCCATTTATCACTAGGAGCTGCGGTCACCCAAAACTGCCACCTCCCAACTTGTTGTTCAAGTGCTGTGGAATAATCCTGCTGTACACTATGAGTACATATTACTCTCATTGGTTAATAAAGAACTGGCTGACTGGTATCAAGGTAGAAAGTATAGGTGGGACAGCCAAACTGAGAATGCTGGGTAGAAGATGGGCAGAGTCAGTGGAGTTGCCAGGAGACACAAAGGGAGCAAGACATGCTAGAGGACAGGTAAAGAAAGCCATGAGCCACATGGCAATACATAGATTAATAGGAATAGGCTAATTTAAGCTGTAAGAGCTAGTTAATAATAAGCCTGAGCTACCAGAGAGCATTTATAATTTATATTAAGTCTTTTGTGGCTGCACTTACAAAATATTGCAGGAGTTTTACCCACAAGGTTTCCCGAGAATTCCTGAGATCTTGCTTCACCATATCCAGAAGGGTTCTGGCCTCCTCTGGCTTGTTCAGCAGTAACTGACACTCATTCATCATCCACAAAACAGAGCCTAACACCACCTGCTTTTACCTGGGACTGAGCTCCTGTATAGCAGAAATGAATAAGAAATCCCATTGTTCTTTTGCGCTCCAGAAACAATCAATCACAAAGACCCTCACTGCTCTCATATGACTGAGACACACCCTCTCTATCCTTCTTCATTGTGTAGAAAGATTCACATATGACTTCTTCATTCGTGCAAAAGCACAGGCCTTCTGCCAATCCTCTGAGTTGGCCCTCATTAATAAGAGTCCTCCCTATTATAATAGCCTGAATAAAATCATCTCTTTAATAATTCCTTGTAATTTGTCTTGACAGATCACAACAATAATAACAAAACCCACTTTGCCTGAAGTGTTTCTAATACAACACTTTTTTTACAAAGAAAGTTTTAAAGATTCAAAGAATACACATAAATGGTTCTGGGGAAGCTAGAGGTAAACCTGACCTGCTAGGTTTAAGTACGATGAATACAGCATATGAAATAGGGAGTTGAAGCTGTTTGAAAACCCACTGGGAACAACTTGGAAGTTAAAGAGAGGGAGCATACGATGTTTCAAGTCAACAAATAAAGACAGAGAATACAAAAAGGTATTAAAAGCCCAGTAGCTAAGACTGAAAAGCCACCAGGGGATTAGGAAGTATTTGAAAGTGTTCCATCCAAAGTAATAGAACATTGCCAGTACCTAGCAAAATGCCGCTTAAAGTACAATTACCAGATAAAATTCACTATTGTTTCCATGTTTTATTCCCTTTATAAATAGACATTCTTCCTTAAAATTACTATGTTATAATTTACTGGGGATAATTACTCTGAGTCCTATATTCTCAAGAGTTTCATTTCTAAAAGCCCATGTTGCTGTAATGTCCACATATTGCATTTGAAATTAGATGAAAAAACTGAACTTTAAGTTTAGTTGTCTTAGCTGTGTTGCTACTCAGTCCCCATGATCTCTTTCTTTCCTACCAAGGCCAGTTCCTTTCTAGATGGCACACAGACACATCCCTGTCTCCAAATCTGAAACTGACATTTTCCAACTTTGAACCCTTCTCATCTGCATCTGCTCTCTCAGTGGGGATCTTTTGCTTTGGCATAGTTATTCAACTTGAAATTTGATAGATATATATCTCTGATCAGAGCAGGTGATCCTTCTCATTGAACACTTAGAAACACTTTGAAGGTAGTTGTTTTCTAAGGTTTTTATTTTAAAAATAATATTATACCACTTGGTAAGTGATCGGGGTATGAGCAGTAAAAGACAGATGCATTGCACACATCTCAACTATTGTACTAAGCTGCCTTCAACCTAGCTCCATTCTACACACCCTCCACACTGTTCCTAAAAGGTTTTCTACAATATAAATGTGATCAAGTAAGTTTCCTGTTTCTTTTTCAACATTAATTTTGTTTCTGTGGTGGTATAGGAGGTTCTTCTTTCTATGTGTTGCTTTCATTGGTGAATAAAGAAACTGCCTTGGCCTTTTGATAGGGCAGAAATCAGGTAGGCGGAGTAGACAGAACAGAATGCTGGGAAGAAGGCAATGTGGCAAATGCCATGTTTCTCCTGCCTGAGATGGATGCTGGTTAAAATCTTCCTGGTAAGCCACAACCCCGTAATAATACTCAGATTACTAGATATGGGTTAAAGCAAGATGTGAGAGTTAGCCAAAAAGAGGCTAGAGATAATGGACCAGACAGTATTTCAATGGATACAGTTTCTGTATAATTATTTCGGGCGTTAAGCTAGCAGGGCGGGATGGAACAAGGGGCCCTGCGATGGCGGCCAGGAGCCGGGATGCAGGACACATCCCACTCGCCTCTAATACTACAGATACACTGTGGAGGGTTTGGTAGGCAGAGGACAGTTATCATTCTCACATAAAGCTAAAGAAAATGTCAGGCAAATCAGCTCTTATAGTCATCAGAGAGCATGAGAAGGAAACAAAGATGAACACATTAACTAAAGGGGCAAGCAGCATGAAACGTTTCCTAGATGACCTGACTTGGCAAAGGTTTTCTTTAGGTCATATGTGGACATTTTTAGGAGATAGATTTCTGATAGGTATGATCAAACCTGAAATAGCCCCAGCACTCAAAAAGGTAAAAATTAGGGCTTTAAGGACAGTCTGGGTTACAATTAGTTCAAGATGAGCTTGGCTTATAAATCAAGTACCTGTCTTGAGGTAGAGGTGCATTCTTTGTCCCAAATGTCCTGATAGCTTTGTAGGGCAGTACAATATATTGGAATACAGAGAAACCCAGTATCTTTGGCCAATATTCCCTTCCACTTTCTCTGAACACTGGTGTGGGTGGGAGGCCATTCAGTAGAGTGAAAAACCAAAGAAATATATGATCTTGAAAGATTTATAGGACAATATTCCTCTATCTAAAAAGACAGAAGTCTAACTCAGGCGTTCTAAATCAAAAGTACCCTAAGTCCACTGAAAACTGCACCTCAGCACTATCTATCACAATTCCGAGTTTTATTGGCACATGTTGACCACAATTCTCTCTACAGAACTAAATAGCCTTCACTTCAATAACTATAAAGATTTTTAAAATTTCTCTTGAATAACAAAACTTTACAAGACTTACAAAGAAGTCATAAAATAATAACCAAGAACCAAGAACAAAAGCAGATAGCAGAGAAAGATCCAAGATTACCCAGTGTGAGCAGATCAGAACTGTAAAATTACTATTCTAGACAAGTCTTGACCTCACGGGAGGTGCTAGAGCACACTGTTGTAGGGTCAGCTCTATAGAAATATGAGGCAGGACGATTATCTAACTTCAGGAGTTTGAAGCCAGCCTAAACAACAGAAAAAGACTGCATTTAAAACAAAACAAAAATTTTGGGAGTAACCAATCACTTATTGATAGGATTTAAGGCCCACTCCACAAGAAGAAATATGTGTCTTATGTATTTATATGCCCAAATATTTGTGAAATCTAATTAGATAATTGATTAAATAGATATAGTTTCTTAAGTTTCGTTATTTATTTTCTGTGTATGAGTATTTTTCCTGTGTGTGTGTCTGTGCTTCATTTCCCTGGTGCTTACTGAGTTCTGAAGTTCAGATCCCCTGAAACTGGAGTTATGGATGGTTGTGAGTTATGGATGGTTGTGAGTTCTGGAAAATAAAACCCCAGTCCTGAAAAAGTAACAAGTGCATTTAGCCATGGAGAAATTTAGCCCCTGGGCTAGGCTCATTTAAAAACTGACTGGAGGGCTAGGAAAGTGATTTATGGGATAAAAACTCTTATGAAATCATTGGGACCTGAGTTCCATGCCCAAAACTCATGTAGAAAATGTTAATGAGCAAATTCACATTGAAAAAAATACAACAAGTTCTTAGATAGAGCCTTGCTACTCCAGGTGTAAAGCTGGACAGCATAAACAGCATTGTACCTTGAGAGAAGTCAAAGATAATAACACCAAGACATAAAAGTCAAAGCAGTCACAGAGAAGATAATGCAGACTCATTTAGAACAATGGATTAAAACACATCAGTGGCTTCTCATTTTTGAAGAAATCAATGCCAATATCCCTTGAATGGCGCTGCAAGTGCTCCATCTGGATTTCTGCACATTCTTTTTGGAACTCAGCCACATAGACCCCCCAATTCCTTTGACTGTGCTCTTCACAGTCTAAAGGCATGTTCTATGACTTCCAGAAATACACACACCCCTTCTTTTTGTCCTGCTTAACTATTATTACCTGTTTAGCCTGTTTAACTTTGATCCATTCTGAACTATTTTGGTTGAGATGTATGCGAATTTGTGTGTATGCCAGTGACCTTGTGCATATATGTGCAGCGATACATGATTGTGGTCATCCTTTGATATCATTCCCCAGAAGCCATTCACACTATTTTTGTTTTGTAGGTGGTCTGGGTCTTTTTGCATACACATATTAATTTCTTGTGCTGGATAGTTTTATATAAACTTGACAAAACCTATTGTCATCTGAGTGGTGGAAATCTCAATTGAAAAAAAATCCCTCCATAAGAAGGCAGTAGGCAACCCTTTGGTAATTTTTTAAATTAGTAATAGATAAGTGAGAGTTTAATCCTTTCTTTGAGGACACAGCTCTTGTCTGGTGGTCATGGGTCCGATGAGAAAGCATTTTGAGATAGTCATGAGGATAAAGCCAATAAAGAGCACTCCTCTGGGACCCCTGCATTAGCTCCTGCCTCCAGGTTTCTAGCCAGTTTGAATTCCTACCTTGGTTTCCCTCAACAGACTGTGACTCAGAAACAGAAGCTAAATAAAGCTTTTTTTCCCTGAGTTACTTTGGCCATCATGTTTCCACACAGTCCCAGCATAACCCACAGCTCATAACCTACAGATTAACCTTGTTAGCCAGGTTCTGCTCGGATCCCCTCTCTGACTTTTCTAATTGTTGCGTGCTAGGATTACAGGCAGAAACCATGCACATACATCCAATCACATGGATTCTGGAGATCCAAAGTCTAGTCTGTAGCCAGTATTTTGTCCTTGGACCCATCCTTCCAGCACACATACTCATTCGTAATGTTAGATCATTCTGATGAAAAATAAAATTACAGATTGGAAGCCCCATTCCAAACACCTAAAGGCTTAATTTTAATGTTACATACTTCTAAGAGAAAAGAGCTGCAAGAAACCTCAAGAAAATAAGCAAATGTGTACAAATTTAGAACAGAGGAAGTTTAAGGAAGATCTAGCAATGTGATTGTATAAGACTAGAAAGTATGGTGATAAGAAATGACAGTTGTTCTTGATGAGAACCAAAAATTGTCTCCAAGTGTGGCATTAAGAACACAGCTCCCTCCTGCAAAGGTATTGTTCAAGAATGATTTTGAACCCTGTGTCAGGCACTGGAAAGCTGAGGCAGTAGGTCTCAGATCATGGTCATGTAACTCCAGTCCTTTCAGTATCACACATTGAAAACATTCCATTTCCATCAGTTATTGGAAATGAGATCCATTACCGTGCCCGTTTACCTTCTCCATACCTCACCCAGTTTCGGGTTATGTTGCCTGAATTCCCACAAGGCTCCTTTTGTGGGAAAAATGTTTGTGCTAATATTCCTCAAATGCTCACAAACTGCAGAGGCTAGAAGAGTCTGAAAAATAGAGCATTCTTGTGCACATGCTGTTTCGAAATCCTCAGAGATCCTCCACTTGCATATTTTCAAGTTAAGCTTCCTTTTCCTCTCTTATTAGCCTGGTACCGCAGCTGGAGCCTCTGAGACAATGCACTTTAAGTAGTCTCTGTTTATAGAGACAAGGGAAGAACAGCGCCAGATTGCCAGAGACTCTTCTAAATCTTTAAAATCTCATGATGTTTCTGTCTCTGGTATCAGTTTTGGAAATGAAGGTTATTCAGGGAGGAGAGGTGCTCAGCTATGACAGATTCACGGTATCCAAGGCAGGCTTCCTGCAGAACAGCCACACAATAGAAATATCCATTTCATGTGTTGCAGCCATTTGGCTCTGCTTGCTGAGAGCACAGAGCTGTAAATCTTGGCAACCACACCACACTTTGTTCCATGACAAATATGTTGCTTTCATGCTAGTCTACTGTATTTCCTTTGCCTTTCATTGAGTCATATGAAGAAAGAATTGTGATTGTAGGCCACCTAAGGACTTACTTTCAGAGAGCAAAGGGAGCTCCGGAATTGGGGGCTCATCTTCCTCTGGTTCTTCCTTAAAATATTTGTCGGGGTCAAAAAGAAATGCAGGTTGGTTCACTTCAGGCAGCTCTTTCAAGTTTCTAAGGCTTAAAGACCTGAAGGTGCCTTCAGACGACAAATTCCAGGGAAGGCGGAGAGGAAAAGCACAATGTCGTTAGCTCTTTGAAATGTGCTTCCAAATTCACTTTTTAAAATTTACCCGTCTTATTACTCAGTTGGTGCAGCTGCAGTGATTACCACATCCTCCAAGCACAGCTGAAAATAAACCCAGGGTCCTTTCTGTTCAAAGGACAAAGAGGAACCAAGGCTTCCTTTTCGTTTATTCTCCATTTTGTGTATTTTTCTCCAGCATTCCCTGGAAAATGACTATCCTACACTTTTGGAAAGGCTTCAATTCCTCTCTTTTATCTCCAAGAAAATTATATCCTTTGTGAAATGGAATATATTTTTCAGTGTTTTTTGAACAAAACATCTAAAATTTTGAATTGACAGGTACCTTTTCATTCCACTATAATATAAGCCACGGCAGCATCATATTTATTTTGCCTGCGAAGAAGTAAAAGGACTTATGTGAGCTGCACGCTAAAAGCAAAGTTTTGAATGAATTGGAAAAAGTTTTTGCCTCAGATGACAAGTGAGTAATGAAAGAGAACTCAATAAGTGTTAAATTCGGGTATGGTTTTGTGCTCTGTGGCTGTTGGTCCTGTGAAGGCAGAAGCTGTGCTTTTACTATCTTGCTGTATTTGTTCTACAAGGCCTGCCCTAAGCACATGGTTCTTGAGCTTTGTTACGCATCAGAATCACCACTCGGAGAGTATATTAAATCATGGGTCACCAGGTACCACCCTGGCTTCTGACTTTTTTTTTTATTTTTTTGTGGAGAAAGGAAAAGAAGATGAATGTGCTAGGATTTACATTTGTAATGTGTTCCATAATCCTGCTGGTGCTAGACCTAATAACTCTTTGAGAGTCAGGGTGATGTCAAGCATTCATTGCCATTTACTGTGTATGTTAGAAACTTTGGACCTATATTTAATAGGTCCAAGCCTTACCCTCCTCCTTCATCAGATAAAAGTAGAATCACTCATTGTATTTATTAAGATAAAATGAATATTCTTCATAGACAACACAGGTCCTTGTCTTATTCACATTAGTCTATAAAATGCCATTCTATACTGCTTACTTACTGGCTGATTTTTGTATAATTTCATGATAGCAAGGTTTATGTGTTTTTTTCTTGTAGATATTTCTCTTCTTATATTTCAGGCTGAAATTTGTTTCTTCTAATGATCTGAAAAAGGAAGAAAATAATTAAAATATAATAATAATTAAAAAGTTGGAGAGATACTCTCTGGCTATGGCAAAATATCTTAAGTTTGCAAAAAGTATATATCTACCCCTGTGTTTGTAAGTAGTGAGAGTGACATTTGCTTAAATTAGTGAAGCTATCATGCCTTTGAATAAAGTGCCCACTACCCAGTTGTTAGCACAGAAGGGAGAATACAAAGAACTCTTCTGCAGCTGTGAAATCAGGGAAAATGATACAAAAGATTTTATAGAAGCACATTCATACTCCCCTTGCCTTGTGCTTAGGTGATGAGACCGAAAAAATGTATCATTGTCATCTGTCATCATCTCTTAAACCATACCTCTTTCTTTATAGTATCCAAAAGCCAAAAGTGATCAGTAATTTTATGCTTCTGTATGTATCTATAAGAAAACTTTAAAAGAACTGGAATGCGCACAAAACCTCCTAAAAATGAAGCTGTGCTGGCTAACCGTGATTGTCAACTTGACTATAATGGTAATCAACTAAAAGTCAAGCAGCTGGTACACCTGTGAAGAATTTTATCAGTTGGATCATCTGATTTGAAGACCTACCCTAAGTCTGGGCCACACTTTCTATTGATATTCCATATAAAAGGATGTGGAAGAAGGAAGTGTTTGTGTTTTGCCTGCTTGCTCTCGCTTTCAGTGGCACGTCCATCTACCCTGCTGTGGAGGCTTTCCTTGACTGGGGGTAGAACCCATTTCTTTATTTTGCAGTGTTGACTGAAGACCATCAGTTCTCCAGGAAATGTCTGGGACACCATCATCACATTGGAACTGCTGAGACATCCAGTTTCATGGACTGAACAACAACTAGATTATTGGTCTTTCTGCAGGGAGACAGCCATCGTTGGACTAACAAGAACACAGCTCATAATCCACTCTAATAAATACACACACACACACACACACACAAGTTCTGTTCCTTTAAAGAACTCTGACTAATACAAAAGGGAAACAATTTATACCACTATACAACCCTAGCAGAGAAGAGAAAACGATCTTTAGATGTTTAACATTCACTGTCACAGATGCCCAGTTTAACAGACAAAACTTCTGTTTCCAAAGTCATTCTAAGTATGTAAAGTACAGTAGACTTGGATGTACCTCCCCTCCTCATGTCATATGTAATGATGAGAGCCAGCTGACCCCCTGCTCTGCATCTCTTTCTCACATCCCCTGGCCGTTGGTCACACCTGATAATTTTTATTAGCAATTCTGTCACAGATTTTCTAAGTGAGGAATCGTGAGATAATTCTTAAACCATCAGTCTATATAAAGAAAATTCTTAGTGTTTTGGAACTCTGTGTGTGTGTGTGTGTGTGTGTGTGTGTGTGTGTGTGTGTGTGTGTGTGTGTGTTCCTCTCTTGCCCTTTCTCTTGGTTATCTCTTTTCACCCTTCCTTGTTTTCTGCCCCTCCACTCCTCTTAAGTCCTGTCTGCTGGCCCTGTTCAGCCTATTACTTCCTCGACATACCCTGACCTCTTCCAGATGCCTCTGCATACACTCTCCCTCATATCTACAATAGAATCCCTATCTCCATCTATGCCTTGAAGCCAGCATGTCCTCACTTTATACTTGCCAAAACCTGGAGGAACCTGGGCAGCAAGGGAAAAAGAGAAGTAGATGTGCCTGGCCATTGCTTGACTCCCTCTCTTTTTGACCTCTGACTGGCCTCCCAACCTTCCTGGATCCCAACAAACAGGCACCCTACTTTCGTCTAAGCAGCTACAGAAGAAATTATGTTGTTATCATCAACAAAAAGCTGGAATGTCAGATCCAAAAGAAAGGGGACAAATAGCTAATTGTGGTACCTATTAACATACCAAACCACACGGTGGCCTCCAAGCTCCCTCAGAATCACAAACACACATTACAGAGTCCATGCTGGAATTCTCCCTCTTCTCAGCTCTTCTCACCCTGCCCCCAACTTCTGCAGCTCATGGGATTCCCTTTCATCCAGCTTCTCATTTATATAACCCTGTCATTTCGACCATGGTCTTTATCTCTATCTCTTGGTCATCCATTCTCTTCCTCTCCTGCTATCCCCTTCTCTCTTCCTGGTTTAGTCTCCTGACCATATTCAGTGATCTACTTTCTCTCCCTGATCTAGACTTCCAGGTGTCTCTGGGTGTACTCTCCCTTATATCTGTGATAATAAATCCTCCCTCTCAACCATATCTTGGAGTGGGGGCGGCCACACTATAAAGTATCATCTGTAACTCCAGTTCTAGGAAATTTGATGCCTTCTGGCCCCCATGGGCTGCTGCAGGCACATGGTGCACATAAACTATGAAAAGGCACATGTACACTTACAAATAAAGTAAATAAATTCTAAGAAATTATTTTAAAAAAAATATTAGCTCCTAATTAACTAAACTCCAAATTTTGTTAGTGTTACTAGTGTTGTGTTTTTTTTTCCTTACTGCCCTTTGTAATGTCAAAATTCTAAGGATCTGATTCCTGAACCTTCTGTAGCCTATGATACTTTCTCATATTTTCCTTGTTTATCATAATTTTGTCAGTTTTAAGGAGCATGTGTCAAAGCTTTGTAACTATTTGATCAATAATACAATTTCCCTGGGAAAGTATCATAGGCATAAATTGATTGCAAAAGCGTGGGAGATAGGAAGGTCCCACATCTGAACAGTTAATGCCAGACATTGGCTTTTCCCAAAGTATTATGGCCTTTTACCCCTATTGAACCATTTTCTCTTACAGCCTCATCAAGTAGAATTTAAATTAACTATCTTTTGTAGGGAACAAAATGTGTCATGCAGAGATAGACAGAAGTAGGCAAAAAGTAAAAGAACCTTCCAGAAATTATAGTATATTGATTGACTTACTTAAATGACTACAGATAGTCTAGGATTAGGCTAATAAACCTTGAAGTCAAAGGACATCTCTGTGTGATGCTAGACTGCAAAATCATTTACAAACTCTAAGGCTAAGAGTAAGGCCAAGTACACAAAAGTACCATTTGCTTTCCACCGATATCTAGCTTTCAGAAGAATCATGAAAATATTCTGAGAACTGGAAAGGGGTGCACAGATAAAAATAATGAAGCCCAACAGGACATCAGTTCTCTCTGCTCTGGATGTACACAGGAAATATGATAATTGTGGCAGGAACTCCAGAGTTCTGCTCGGTGTAACAAGAAAATAGAGGGCCATGGCTCCGATATAACAAGAACCTCACAAGATATTGGGTGACTGGAGAGGAATGCTTTATCACTTCAATCTGGTACATGTTGGGCATGCATCAGGGCACAACATGAAAGTTTTAACTCAGCAACTAGAATGTCTGAATCCTTTGGGTTGATATTTGATTCTCTCCTCCTGACTTTCCCAATGTGAAATGGGAATGAAAATAGCATCCCCGTCCTCGAAGTATTGTGAGAATAAATAACTTAAGCGAGAAAAAAAAGACCTTAAAAAAGACTTTCTGAAATCTGCTTAGAGCTCAATGAATGTGGGTTACTATTATTTTATTCAACAACATGACTTGATTTTATGCTACAAAGGGAGTTCCAACACCACTTCCTAGCAAGTTCTAGTACTCTTGGTAACAGAAAGATCAGACAAAATATCAAGAAATATGACACATGGCCCAAATGATAGCTTATTCTTTGAAGGTTTTAAAGACTTGAATTTCAAAATTTAATAGGTCTTATCATTTCATATGTTATATGTGATAATTATCACCACAGATTGTTGGCAAAAGCTGGCTGTCAGTCATTCAAGACTTTTATGCCAGATAATCTCCAACTTAAAATAGAATGTAATGATTTTTATATGTTTTTCTTCAAGTCTATCCATTTTCTAATTTACTTTCTAACATGGCATCTATTGTCAAAATAATTAGGTAACCAATAGCAATATAATTTTAAATATCCTTACTAATAAGGATAGCACATATATAGCACAGTATTATTATAAGGTATAAGAACACTAAATGAAGTGTAACTTCTGCTTTATGAAAACTGCTGTGGTTAATGTAAATTTCTATTTTGTTTCTCATTTGACTTTTTCTGGTTCCTTATAATTAATCCATCTCTAAAGTAATTTTTAAAATAATGGCCAAAAGGGAAAATGTAACATACAGTCAAAGAGGGAATGGAATTGCTTACTATTTCTGTAGAGCAATAATAAACTTGGAAGAATGGGTGCTATATGAATGGATAGATTTGTCTTATCTCTAATAGTGATCAAGTAGAAGAGCATGTAAGATGTTGTATGAGTGCATCTCATCAGAATTCTTCAAAGAGAGGCTGGATGTCCTAAAGATATTATCTGGAACAGTCTAATATGTCTCTAATAATTCTTTCAACATCCCTATTGAATTGTAGAAGTCAATATACATATCAAAATGTTCATATTCACAAACAAAGAAAATCCAATTTAAAACAATGAGTAAGATATATTAGGGTGGCTGGGGAGAAAGAGGCAAGGTGATCTCTGTTAGTCTGAGAGCACCCTGGTCTATATACTAGGGTCAAGGCCAGCTCAGGAGAACACAATGAGATGATATTTCAAAATCAACACCTCTTGCAAAATCACAAAAGCCAACTAAACAATGTCAGCAGCAAAAAGATATCAAGGGAGGACCAATGAGATAGCTCAGTATATGAAGGGACTTGCCACCTGCCTGAGGATCTGAGTTCAGTCCCTGGAACCTGCATGGTCAAAACCAACTATAGAATGTATTCTGACTTCCAGACACACACTGTGGAACATGTGCATATGCACAAACTCATAAACTCATAGACAGCAAATGCTGACTTCCTGCACAAGACCTACACAAGATGAAGCCAGTCAGCCCTCCAGTGTGGCTAGGTGTGGGACTAAGCAGCCTCACTTCTAGCAGAAAGACAATTGACAATAGGGGCCTAGGGAAAGGAAGAATTAGTTTCCTTGAAGGGTGTGGCCCTGGTAAACCAGCTGTACAAGACACCATATTTCTGAGTGTATGGGCAGCACAAATTAAACTAAATGGGTTATTTAAAATGGAATAAAAGGGGGGCTTGACATTGGGAGGGCAGTGGAAATGAATAGAAGATCTGATAAGAGTTATGGAAAAGCATGAGAATGAATATAACTAAATAACGTACATATGTGTATAAAATTTCCAAAAATACTAAACATATCACATTTGTAAAATGCATACTATGCGGGCAGTTTGATGCAACAATAGTGTGTAATCTTGAATAAGAAGCCAGAAAAATTGTCTTCTCATTTGAGTTGTGGGAAAGACCAAAGAATTAAACAAAAGTTTTAGCAAGGTCACCACCACTGTTTGAGGCAGGGTCCTTTTGTTGTTCACTACTACCTACAGCAGGCACACTGACCCATGAGTTCTTTCAGGAGTTCTTTTGTGTCTGTCTCCACTTTTGTAGTAGGAGCACTCAGGTTACAGATGCATAGAACCGTGCTCATCTTTCATGGAGATTTGGAGAATTTGAACTCAGGTCTTTATCCTTGCACGACAAGCATTTTATTCACAGTTCTATCTCCCCAGCCCTTACTGTATTTGTGGTGTGTGTGTGTGTGTGTGTGTGTGTGTGTGTGTGTGTGTGGTGTTTATGTTTGCACGGTGTATATGAGTGTATGTTAACCCTATAAATTAAGCCCTCATTGATACCTGCATTTCAATTAATCTTGAAAATATGTGTATGTACTTATAATACACAGAGAATAGGAAAAGTGCCTTATTAAAGCCAGAAAGGACTAAAGCAGTGGTTCTCAACATGTAGGTCATGATCTCTCAGGGGTCAAATGACCCTCTTCCACAGGGTCATCTAACACCATCGGAAAACACAGATATTTACATTATAACTCATAACAGTAGCAAACTTGCAGTTATGAAGTAACAAAGAAAATAATTCTATGGTTGTGGGGTCACCACACCAAGAGGAAGTGTATTATAAGATCACAGCATTAAGAAACTTGAGAACCACTAGTCTTAAGTAATTTTATTTACTAAAAAAATTACTAAAGTTATTTAGTAATATTCTATTACAAAAGGCAATTGATATTTTTATTCGTAACACTTTACACAATAATTGAGCAACATGTGGTTGATTTAATGTACATTCAAAAATGCTTTCTCCGAATTTTTTGAAAACCTTGGCCAAACAATTTGGGGTGGTAGGCTTAGTAAAGAAAAATATATGTTGTTCTGACAATGAAAATATATCTTGAGGTTATAAAGTCGAAGTGTTTCATTTTGCACATAATTTCATTATATGGGGCTATATTCCAGTAATCAGCACTCCTCCGTGGCTTCTGCATGAGCTCCTCCTTCAGGCTCCTGCCCTGTTTGTGTTCCTGTCCTGACTTCCTCCAACAATGGACTATATGGTGTGATAGTGTGAGCCTACTAAACCCTTTCCTCCTTCACTTACTTTTGGTCTTGGTGCACTGCCACAGCAATAGTACTAAAACAGAGGACAAGTACTGCACATTGCTATCATGTGAGAAAAGATCCATATGTCCGTAAGGGTTCTTGTTTCCTATTGGATCCCTTCGTTTTTTTCTCCACTGCTTTTCATTTTCAAATGGTTTGGCGGTTTGGATGAGATAAATTCCATATTCTTGGGCATTTGAATGCTTGATACCGAGTTGGTGATGTTGCTTGGCTCTTTGCGTGGACCTGGAAGGTGTGGAGGAAGTGAGTCTCTTTAAGGTGAGCTTTCAGGTTTACAAGCTTCTTTCTAGCCTCAGTTCATTCTGTTTCCGGTTTGTGGTTGGAGGTGTGAGTTCTCAGCTGTTTCTGAACTCTTATCCCTCTGAGACTGTAAGCCAGAAATAAGCCCTCCTTCTGTAAGTTTCATTGGTCATGGTGTAGCATAGCAATAGAAACGTGACGAATACAAATGGCAATTGTTTTTGTTTTGTTTTGCGGAATTAAATGGAAGGAAGATCTGTTTCTCTGTATCCATCACTAACTTAGCACTAAGACCTTCCTGCTAGTTGTTCAAATTCTCCCCTCGTCTTCATCTTTTCAAGATTTACATTTAAGATAACTTCCCACCACCTACATACTTCTCACACATGATTTCATGAAATATTTTCATCGTTATGGAAACCAAATGTTCATGTACAAACCAGAATATAATAGGTACCAAATTAATTTTTCTATGAAACGAACTGGGGGCATTCAGGTAAACTTCACTTTGTGTTACCTTCTTATTACTTACTTATACCTTTTCTGTCCCTCTACGCCTTTCTTACCTCATTCCTCATTCCTCTCATCTAAATATGCTGACATCTGCAATTACCTAGTCATCAAAAAGGAACTATCCTCAAGCCTCTTTGTATTTTCAGACATACTTGTTTTTCTTTTGCACGTTTGCACAAGGACAGGACTTGTTTTTTCTTTTGCACGTTTGCACAAGGACAGGACTTGTTTTTCTTTTGCATGTTTGCACAAGGACAGGAGCTGACCTCGTCTGTTCTTATGTTTACTCATTTAATTAAGTAAAAGAACTTGGGTTTCAAGGATTTTTTTCAAAGAACAATTTTCCAAGGCTGAAAATGATTTGCAAAATCTGTTGAAATGACTGGAAAGTTCAACTGACAAGCTGATAAATTTATTGCCTTAGTCCTGGTCACATTCCTGGGAGAATTAAGGGTTACAACCTACAAGTCAATTGTGAGAATGCATTGGTAATCATTTTCTTTCAATTACCACATAATTCCTAAATGACATTATTATATGCTGTCTCATAACAACAATCAGAAAGTTATTACAAGCCAATTTTCTGGAATAAGCAGAAGTTTAAAGAGCACAAGCAATGGCTCTTGTATGATTTTTTTCTTTGAGGAGCATGCTGCACAATAGAGAAATTGTGCCTTTTTCTCCTGAACTTATCCATGGCCCTCAGTCAAACATAACTGTGGGAAGACCAACTGTTTTAAAGAAAATCCATAAATTTTAAAACCTGTCAGCACTATTTTTCATAAAACAATGTGTCTAGGAGTGACAAAACATAGAACAAAATGAGAAAAAAGTTCACAACATTGATTATATATATATAAATATATGTTGTGAATATATATATATATATATATATATATATTTGATTTTTTGAGACAGGCTTTCTCTGTGTAGCTTTGGAACTCATTCTGTTGACCAGGATAACCTCAAACTCACAGAGATCCGCCTATCTCTGCGTCCTGAGAACTGGGATTAAACACTGACTTTTTAAAGGTAGTAACATACTTTATCATAAAGAAAGGGATCCTGCTAAAGGTTGCAAGATGGCTCATCAGCTAAGAGCACTTGCAATCCAAGTCTGACAACATGGGTTTAACCACCAATGGAAAGAGAGAACTGACTCCTAAAAGCTTCCCTTGAAAAATGATCTGCACAAGATACTTATAGACAACTGTGCTAATTGAACAAATTTAATGTGCACGAATCTTTTTATTAGCCAGCAACCAAGAGCGGACTCATGCCTCAGGGTCTCTTAGTGTTAAAGCTCAGAGGTACAGCAATTTAAAAAAAAATAATAGACTAAAGAGAGCAAGGAGAGAGATATCTTGATCAAGGGAGCCATTATAAGGTTAGCAAGAAACCTGACTCTAGAGAAATCCCCAGGAACCCACAATGATGACCCCAGCTAAGACCCTAATCAAAAGAGGAGAGGGAGAACCAAACTTGACTTACCCTGGAGTTAGATATGACTATCTTAATTAAGTTAAATATCTTAAATATGACCATAGAACCTTCATCCAGCAACTGATGGAAACAGAGGCAGAGACCCACATCGGAGCACTGGACTGAGCTCTCAAAGTCCAGTTGAAGAGTGGGAGGAACGATAATATGAACAAAGGGATCAAGACCATGATGGGTACACCCACTGAAACAGTCTACCTGAACTAATGGGAGCTCACAAACTCCAGCCCGACTGGGAAGGAACAATCATAGGACCAAACTAGTCCCTCTGAATGTGGTTGACAGTTGCATGGCTGGGGCAGACTGAGGGGGCGCTGGCAGTAATACCGGGATTTATCTCTACTGCATGTACTGGCCTTTTGGGAACCTATTCTCTTTGGATGTATACCTTGCTCAGCCTGGAAGTAGTAGGGAGGGCCTCAGACCTTACCCCAAAGCAATGTGCCTTACCCTCTCTGAGGATTGGTTGGGAGTGGGGTGGGAGGGTATGTGAAGGGAATGGGAGCAGGGGAGGGAGTGGGAACTTGGATTGGTATGTACAATGAAAAAAGATAGTTTGTTTTCTTTTAAAATTAATTAGCTTACTAATTAATTAATAAGAAGCACTGGTCAACATGTCCTGGGGGGAGAAAACATAATTACATCAGTGTTTGAGGGGATTCAGACCAACAGGGTTTTTTTTGTTAATTTTAGTGGTATTTTCTAGATACTACATGACATTTTTTTCTCTGATTTGCACTTCCTCTTAGTTATTTTAGTTTTATATTTTAACCTGTAAAAGCATCACTTATTCTAGTTAGTATGTCTGTACCAGGGTCATGGTTACAGTCAGTCCCAAAAGGGTTGTTAATATGGTTGTTGCTATTGGGGTGTGGAAGAATGAGAAGTACCCATGCAGACACTAACAGAGTCACGAAAAGGTGTTGTTGCCTTAGCTGTTTTCACTCTGAACTCTACCTCATGGCCTCTCTCGAGCTCCCCGTCTCTCCTTCTGCCTTTCCCTGTATCTTTCTCTCTCCTTTGTCTCCATCTCTCTCTCTCATACATAAAATAAAAAATTATCTTTAAAATGGTAAGCTAGCATGTTGGCTGGAATATATAATATTTACATTGACCTTATAGGGATATGGAATAAAGAAAAATCATGATCTTGCTGTGTTGGCCTTAGTTTACACTTTTTGCTCATCTCCAAACTGAGTTGGTGGGAAGCATCTTATCCTTGGTAAAGTCTTTCCGTTCTCTGCCTTCCATGCTTTTGCATATTAGTGATGCTCTATGTCTAAAGCAAAAATGTCCTTTGCCAGAGAATAAATTGCTACTTGACATTTTGGAAAGCTACAATTCAAAGAATTAGAAGAATAAATACCAAAGTTTAATTTAGCATAACAGGCTGTTAAAAAGAGAACATTTTTTTGTCTCTATGTCAGCAGAAGTTGAAAGCTTTAAAAAGCAAACTTATTAATTAGGAATTTAAAACAAAGGACTATATCCTCTGCTCCAAAATGATGTGGTACATTCCTTGTACTGACCCATTGTACCAAAGAGATTGCTTCAAAATGGATCTTGTAATATTTGTTTCCACTGCCACACTGAAGAAGTGACAAACACAAACTTATTAATATCAAAGGAGATTCAGTGTGCATTCCTCTTCCACAAAGTGAAGCACACTTCACATTTCCTTATTTGAGCCTCATTTCATGCTGACCAGTCAAAACAGTGCAAGTATCAACCATGAAATGACCTTAGAGGGTAGCAGTAGATTGCTATGTCATTAAAACATAAACAGGTAGGTAGGCAGTGTTGCGGGTAGGAGCTCCACAAGGAAGCAGGAAAGAGAACATAGTAGAGCATGAGTCCATGCAAGGTTGTGTGTATGGGCAGACTATAGCCATACAGAAATTAACTCAACTAGAGTTGTGCACAGGTTCTAATCCAAGTACACCGTGTGTGTGTGTGTGTGTGTGTGTGTGTGTGTGTGTGTGTGTGTGTGTGTGTGTGTATGTGTTACCTCAGGAAACAAACAATGGGTGCATCAGTCTGAAACATTCAAAACAAAGATCCTTTCATGGAGGTCACCAAAGAACCCCCAACTGTATGTATTCCTATATTAAAAGTGCAAGATTTGCCCATGTGCTAAGCCTAGAGAAGTGTGGTTCCATCATTTTCCTTCTCTTTTAGCATTTCCATTTCTTAACCTTAACAATTGGAAAACATACAGATCAATGAGTGACAGGAAAGAAAGACAAACACTTTGTGTTGTGAATGATAACCTATTGGTCAACATAGAAATAAAAGAACACAGTAGCACTCAATTGATACATGCTGGGAATTTTATAGAACAAATTTCTTATCATTTTTAAGCATTATTTCTTTCCATATTTGGAATAAATAGTGAGTGAATTTTATTCTTTAATAAGTAAGTTAAAATGACTACCAGATTATGTCTTGTAATTATATATTTTTAATGGAAACAGTGCTTTTTATGAGCATGTAATAGTTCTTTACTGAATCCATTATAACATTCTGAAAAAGAGTATCAAATCTAGATGGAGTCACTGGTAAATTCTAGGCATGTAAGTCACAAGAAATACCAATTTTGTGCCACAAAATAGGAGTAAAGGAACACTTAGTAACTTATTCTAGGAAGCAGCACAATTCTTGTAGCAAAACAAGACACACAAAAAATCTACAGATCAATCTCTCTCACGAGCATAGTTTCAAAACCTTAAAATATTATTAAGCCAATCCAACTATACATAAAAAGGAGATATATAAAACAGCCAAGTAGAACTTATTCAAATGTACATGTGCAAAGTTTCTCCACCATTAGAAATCAATTTATGCAATCCTTCTTCCATTCAACATCAGATTAGAGGAGATTTTAACGAATACAAAAAGAAAAGAAGTACAGATTGGAGAAAAGAAATAATAATAGTTTTGCTTGAAAATGATGTTATCTACAGAGAAAAAAATAACAGTTCTAAAAAAGATAAATTATTATAGCAAGACTTAGTGATACCAGGTTTTTATCAAAACTATAATAACATATATATTATAAATATATATAATCATATATAATAAATATAATAATCAATGGACAATTGTATTTTGAAGTATTGCCTTTTCCTCCTTCCTTCTTAACTTTTGGAGATCCTACCCACAACACTGCCTAGGCACCAGTTTATGTCTTAATGAGAAATCAATCCACTAATGTAATTTCAGGCTTTATATATTCAGTATATAGCATTTATGCTACCATAAATATTTAAGCATAACCTAAAATAATACACATGGAAATTTCTGTGTTTGGGAAACTATGAAATTCTAAGGAAGGAATTCTTTTTTAAAAGATGTATAATACTAGAGGAATATTTTTGTATAGCAGTATCCTCTAAATTGAAACATTCCCCCCACTGGTAAGGGGCAGGACTTCAAGTGAACAAAATGTCAGATGTCCCAGAAAGTGGAAATTTGCAAGATTCTAGAAGCCACATCCCTGCTTTATGGTAGCAGTAAATAGCTGCCCTATGACCAGTCAAGCAGAACAAAGATAATTCTTCCACCTGGCTAGCTGCCCACAAGGATGACAGCTTTCATGAGTCATCAGCTGTATTGACCCAGTCTTTTTCAAGATACAGCTACTGCTTTGAGTCAACCTTTCTATATGTTAGTTCTCACCCATATTTCCATTAGTAATCACAATAAAACTCAAAAGTCCACCAAACTGGACTTTTAACCAATTATTACTTCCGTCTTTGGTATTTCACTTTATGAGACTAGTGGCTATATATGTATTGTGTCTCCCCACCAACAGTCTGAACTATACATTCAATAGAAACCATAATCATAATTCTAAAAACTTATCTTATGAATGTAAATAAAGTGCCTGAAGATTATATGAAAAGGTGTAAAACCCAGAAAAGCCAAAAGAATATGGACTAAATAAAACAAGAATATTATGAACAAACTTTTCTTTAAGGCTTAATATAAAATTGCAATAACCAAAACAGAAATTTGTTGGTGAAAAACACAGATGGCCAAATCAATGCAATAGACTAAAGGTCAGAAATAGCCCAATGCAAATAGAATTGAGTTATTATTTATAATTATATTCTAATTAACTGCCAAATTTTGAAGTAATCAAGACATCATTTGATGATAAATGGATTAATTGTTCATCCATATTACTTAGGGGTAAAAAATAAACTCTCTAGTCTTTAGTGAATATTGAGGAACTTTAAATGTGTATTCCTTAGTGAAGGAAGCTATCCCATAAGATTTTCTCACTATATAAGTCTTAACTATATGTCATTATGGGATGGGCAATGATAAGAAGAGAACATAATACCAGTTGCTGCTAAATTCATTATGGGATGGTAAATAGGTAATTGGGAGAAAGACTATAAAGACATGTAAGAATTAAGTCTGAAAGAAGAAACAAAAGATGAGAATGTAGATGATTTCAAATAGATAGAGAAACTTTCATTAATTACAGAAAGGTGCCATCCCCAAATATGTCTATACTGTGGTCAGGGTACAGGACACAGAAATGCAAGAACCAGAGATCAGAAGAATATCAATTACCTATAAATTTGGGTATGTTGTGTGGTAATTTTCATCGAATTTTAGAAAACAACCTTCCTCAAGACCCAGTAATACAACTTTTGGATATATTTCCAAAAAATGCTGAATCGTGCCACAAAGACATGTGCTCAACTATGTGCATAGCAGCATTGTTTGTCATAGCCAGAACCTGAAAACAACCTAAATGCCCCTCAACTGAAGAATGGATAAGGAAAATGTGGTACATTTACACAATGGAGTACTACATAGCAGAAAAAATAACGACATCTTGAATTTTGCAGGCAAATGGATGAAGTCCCAAAAGCAACTATTAATCACAAACAATTTACATTAGTATAGATTTTGGTTTATTGATACAAATTTAAAACTATTTTTGTTATACTGTAGGTATGTTTTTATTCATATGTGTAGTATTGTGTTTATTCCACTCATTTAAAAAGTAATGTATAATAAAGAAATGCATGTTAGTAGTTAAGCATCTATAACCATCAAACATATAGTCAAATTTAGTGCTGTATTTAATAACGTAAAACTTTTCACGATGTTAGACACATCTGCTTCTGGCAGCAACAATTTGCTTTAAAAAATGATTATGGGTATCAAAGAACCTCCATATAGAGTTTATTTTTTTGTGGCAAAAGCTTTGTCTCGACTACTGTCAAAATGTTGTTCAAACTGGACAAGCAGGGCACAAAAGAAAGTGACTACCAAACTTTGTCAAGATAAGATAAAACAGTGCTTCAAAATTTCCTGTTTCACAGAAAAGTCTATCAGATATTATAGGCCCATGTCAAAGATGGACGCTGTGACATGAGAGGAAACCTGCAGATGACTGTCCAGGAAGCCAGATGTCTCTGTCATTTTAGAAATGACTCGTACTGCACTTATAGTTTACTCAAGTAATATTATATCCTTGTTGTGTCTTTGATGCAGTTGAAGGCTAGATAGTTATAGTTACAGTTTTCCTTATTTATGATAGAAAGTAAATTAGGAACAGAACTTTAGACTGAACAAGAAAGGATAAACAATGTAGTATTGTCTCTAAAACTGCAAAATAAAAATGTACTGCATATTGTAAATGTAATTTCAACATGATAATTGTTTTTATTATGTATAGTTTTACTGTGTTAGAGTTGAACCATTTGCTTTTTATTTAGACAAAAAGAGGGATATACCTAATAATCTTTTTGTACATTGTGAAGATGTGTCTTTCCCAAAGACCCTATTAGATAGGCAGGACATAGAGATAGAAGAGCCAGACACAAAGCATGCTGGGAAGAAGAAAGGTGAAGTTGTCAGGTGACACAGAGGGACTAAGACATGCTGGAGGACACATAAAGCAACAAGTCACATGGCAATATATAGAATAATAGATGTGGGTTAATTATAAGTTACAAGAGCTAGTTAGAAACAAGTCTAAGCTATTAGCCAAGATTCAATAATTGATAAGAGGTCTCTGTGTTATTATTTAAGAGCTGGCTGGCTGAACAGAAAAATCCGCCTACAGTTTTGTAGCTTGATCTACTTATGAGACTCCTAACAGTGGGAGCAGGGACTGTGTCTAATGTTTTGACTGGATTTGGGAAACCCATTCTGTATACCGGGTTGCCTTGCCCATCATTAATAAAAGGGGAAGTACTTAGACCTAGAGCAACTTCATGTGTCATGGGAGGCCTGCCCCTTTCTGAACAGAAACAGAGGAGTAGATGGGGGAGAGAGGAGATAGGGGAGGGGAAATTGTGCTTGGGAGTGAAATAAATAAACAAATTTAATTTTAAAAAGAAATAAATACCTACAGTCCTAGTACTGAGGAGACTGGGGCAGAAGAATATTCAAGAACAACCAGGGTTACCTGGCAAGACATTGTCAGGAATCCCCTGACCAAGATAAAGAAACACTGGGTGGAGAGAGAAAAAGAGAGAGACAGAAAGACAAAGAAACACACAGAGAGAAAGAGAAGAAAAATATCAATATAAAGGGAGGGTAAGAGATAAATGGAGGCAAGAAATACAATATATAAGAAGCCCTAAGAACATATCCCATCATGCACATTCAATAATCTCCAAACCTTAACGAAGTTTGAGGTTGCCATTGGATAGATTCAGAGCCGCACGGGAAACTGGGTCCAACTGTACCCATTTCACATCTAAACGTCACACCTAGACAAGGATTCAAAGTACTTACGTGTGCATTGAATTGTCTTTGTTTTCTTCAGTTAGTAGAAAGTTTCCTGTTGGGGCTAAGCATGACTCCTCTTTAGAAAAGACAGGAATTATTTTCACGCTTTCCTCTTGACTCCCACTTTCTATGAAACTAGTACCTCTTTTAGGAAGAGAAAAATAGTTTTCAATATTCCAACGGCTTGCCTAAAAATATAAATATATTTTATTTTCATAAAATTTATTTTCATCTAACATTTATGTGCTTTCACCCTGTACAAGATTAATAAACAAACTCTCACTGATATTCATAAACAAAAATGTCCAAGGCCAGCTGTGATCTTATTTTGTAACAGATGAAATATTTATAACTTTTGTAAGGTAGAACATGAGCTACAAGATAAGGAAGAAACAAACTTGTCCAATGAAAGTATAATGGACCAAAAAATTGATTTCCATTATACTTTTAGTACCTGAAGCAAAAGATTAAAAATAGCAGAAAACATTTTGTCATAATTTTTATAATTAATTTTCCCATTAATTTCTCTTCACCTAATTTATTTTTTAAAAAAAGGCCTCAGGATCAAATCTAGTTATTAAATTTTCCCAGAAAAAAATGGCTATGGTAGTTTACATGGAGTTTGCCTCCTATGATTTGTATAGCAATGGCTCTGTGAGTTCTAATGTGCATCAGTCCTGTTGTGTTTGGAAAGCACTCTTTCCTTGATGTCTTCCACTCACACTGGCTCTTACGATCTTTCTGCCTCTTCTTCTGCAGAGTTTCCTGAGCCCTAAGAGAAGGAATTTGGTAGAAACATCCCATTTTGGATTGAATGTTCCAATGTTTCTTGCTCTCTACATACTGACCAATTGTAGATTTCTAAAACTTCTGCACCAACTGCAAAAGAACCTTCTCTGATGATGGCTAAGTAAGAAACTGATTTATAAGTATAGCAAAATGCTGTTACGAAACTGAAAGTATAAGTAAGTCACCACAAGTAAATGTTTTTATTATAAGAGTTACTGTGTTCATGGTGTCTCTTCATGGCAATAAAAACCTTAAGGTAGTATGTCACAGAACCATCAGGTGAGCTTCTTGTTCCATAGTTTGAAGCCCTGGCATCACAACCTGTAACTCTGACATGAAACTAAAATTTTAAATTTTTCATAATTTGCACAGACTTTATTTTTGACGACATTAATCCAATGACCCTTCATTGAACACCTGCCAGGTTATGAAGTGTTGGTCTCTGCATCCAGTCCCATTTGTTGCCACGGGAATCCTCTCTGATGGTGACATTACAAAACACCAATCTTTGAGTATAACAGACAATCATTAGGAATCTATTTCTTTCTTTCTTTCATATTTGGTTTTGCCCTTGGTTTCTAGGCTATCCAGTCTCTGGTTCTCTAGGTATTAAGGCAGTAGCAGGCATGGACTCCCTCTTGTGGAGTGGGTCTCAAGTTGAACCAAACATTAATTGGCCACTCCCATAGGTTCTGTATCACCAGTGTCCCAGCTCATCTTACAGGTAGGACAGATTGTAGTTCTAGGATTACTGGATTGGCATCCAGGCTTCTCTTTCTATATCTGCAGAGTACCTTCTTGCTCCAAAAAGATTAGAGCAAGGAGTGAGTGTTCCATGTAGGCACCAGCTTGACCTCTCTACATTTGATGAGCTCTCCAGATGTTGTGGTGGGCAATGGGGTACCATTGTAAGTTTCCAAAAAGCAACCTTCGGTCCTAACAAGAGTCTGGGTTGTTGAGGGAACTTGAAGGAACCCCCTCAGCCAACAACTAAACCTAATGCAAACCAGTCCCACCACTAGAAGCCTTCTGTGTCTATAAAAGATGGCCAGTTCAGATATTAAATACTTCATTATTAGGGTCCTCACTAAGGTCAACCTTATCAATTCCAGAAGATTTCGACTACACTTGGTTTCCATACCACCACCCTTAATGCTCCTTCATTCCACCTGTCTCTTCCTACACTTTCTCCCTCCACTTTCTGACCTGATTCTTCCCACTCCTGCCCCCAAAGGTTCCCAGTCCACCTTCAAAACTTACTCTATTTCTGCTTCCCAGGAAGATTTTGTGTGCCCCCTAGAGCCCATCTCTTTACCTAACCTCTCTGAATCTGTGGATTGTAGCTTGATTATCATTTATTTACTTAATGGCTAGTATCCACTTATAAGTGAATACTTAACATATTTATCTTTGTGGGTCTGGGTTACCTCACTAAGAATGATTTTTTTTCTAGTTGCATCCATTTGCCTGCAAATTTCATGATGTTATTTTTTTAAACTGAGTAATTCTCCATTGTGTAAATGTACCAGATTTTGTTTATCCATTTAATTGAGGGACAATTGGTTGTTTCCCTTCTCTGGATATTATAATTAAAGCTAAAATAAACCTCATTCCTTGTGGTAGGATGAAGCATCCTTTGGGGATACACCCAAGAGTGGTATAGTTGGATCTTGAGTTTGCACTCTCAGTACCAATGGTGTAGTCTTCCCATTGCTCTAAATCATCACCAGCATAAGATGTCACATGTGTTACTGACCTTAGCCATCCTGACAGATGTAAGATGGAATCTCAAGCTAGTTTGGATTTGCATTTTCCTAATTGTAAAGGACATTTCTTTGTTTTTCAGCCACTTGAGATCCCTCTGTTGAGAATTCTCTCTTTAGATCTGTACCCCATTTTAAAAATTGGATTATTTGTGTTTTTCAATGTCTAGTTTCTTGAGTTCTTTATATATATATTTTGGGTGTTTGGATATTAGTGTTCTCTCAGTTGTGGAGTTGGTAAAAACATTTTCCCATTATGTTGGCTTCTGTTCTGTCGCATTGGTTTCCTTTACCTTACAGAAGCTTTTCAGTTTCATGATGTCCCATTTATTAATTGTTGATCTGACTGTCTATGCTATCGGTGTCTGGTTCACAAAGTCTTCTCCTGTGCAAGGTATTCAGGACTATTCTCCACCTTCCCAGGTTCAGGGTACCTGGTTTTATGTTGAAGTCTTTGATTCACTTAGACTTGAATTTTGCGTGGGGTGATAGATAGGGATCTATTTGCATTCTTCTACATGCAGACAACCAGTTAGACAATCACCATTTGCTGAAGATTTTTTTTCCCAGCACATATTTCTGGCTTCTTTAGAAAAGAAAAAAAGAAAAACAAACAAATAAAAGAACAAAACCCCCAGATGTTCATCGGTATGTGGATGTATGCCTGGATTTTCAACATGTCTGTTTTTATGCCAGTACCTTGCAGTTTTCATTGCTATAGCAATGAAACTTTACAATTACAACTTGAAATTAGGGATAGTGAGACCTACAGATCTTTAATTGATAAGATTGTTTTATCTATTCAGGGTTTTTATTCTTACAAGGTCCGTTAAGAATGATGTCAGAGACTGCCGACCTGAGCTCTTGGAGGCTTCCAGACTCTGAAATGACAGCTAGGGAGCCTGGATGGGACCATCCTAGGCTTTCTGCATGTGTGTGACAGTTGTGTAACTTGATCTGTTTGTCATGCTCCCGGTAGTGGGGTCAGGATCAGATACCTGAATTGGCCTTTGGGAACCGATTTCTCATGCTAGGTTGCCTAGCCCAGTCTTGATGCAGGGGAGAAGTTTGGGCCTGCCTTAATTTGGTGGCTTATGCTTTCTTGATGCCCATGGGAGACCTGCCCCTTTTTGAATGGAGATGGTAAAGTGAATTGGGGGGTGGGAAAGTGGAAGGTGGGGGAGGGAACAGGAGGAGACGAAGGAAGAAAAACTGTGGTCAGTATGTAAAATAAGCGATAAAAATTAATAAAAAAGAATTCTGTTGGAATTTCGATGGTGATTGCTTTTGGTAGGACGGCCATTTTTACTGTTAATCCTATCTACTCATGAGCATGGGAGATTTTTCCATCTTCTGATATCTTCTCCAACTTCTGTCTTCAAAGACTTGAATTTTTTATCAGACAAGTCTTTTCCTTCTTTATTAGAGTTACCCCCAAGATATTATTTGTGGCTATTGTGAAAGGTGTTGGCTACCTGATTTCTTTCCTCACCTGTTTATTACTTGTGTATAGGAATGCTACTTTTTTTTAAATCTTGTATCCAGCCACTTCAGCAAATGTGTTTATCAGCTGCAGGACATCCCAGGTGGGATGTCACTTCCGTATACTATTATCACCTTCAAATAGTGATGCTTTGACTTCATCCTTTCCAATTTGTATCCCCTTGATCTCCTTTAGCTGTCATTGTTCTAGCTAAAACTTTAAGTACTGTATTGAATAATAAGGAGAGAGTGGACAATTTAGTCTTGTTCCTGACTTTAGGGGAATTGCTTCTTTGAGTTTCTCTATTTAATGTTGATGCTGGCTATAGGCTTGCTGTGAATTTCCTCTATTATGTTCATGTATGTGCCCTGTATCTCTAACCTACCTGGGACTTTTATGATGAAGGGGTGTTGGATTTTGTCAAAAGTCTTTATGGCATCAAATGAGATGATCATGTCGTATTTTTTCTTTGTTTCCTTTTAGTTTGTTTATATAGTGGATTACATTGTCAGATTTGTGTATATTGAACCATCCATACATCTCTAGGATGAACCCTACCTGGTCATGGTGGATGACCTTTTACATATTTTATTAAGTATTTCTTGTCTCTATGTTCATAAGGGAGATTCGTTTGTAATTTATTTTCTTAGTTGGGTCTTTATGTGGATTACATATCAGGGTAACTGTAGCTTTATAAAATATATATGATACTGTTCTGTTTCTATTTTGTGGAATAATATGAAGTGTATTGACTTTACTTTTTTTTTGAAAGTCTGGTACAAGTCTGGGATAAAACCATCTGGTCCTGTTCTTTTTGTGTGTGGGGGGGAACTGTGAGAGTTTTAATGACTACTTCTATTTCACTACAGCTATAGTTTTATTTAAATTGTTTATCTGACTGATCTTGGCTTCACTTTGGTAAGTGGTAGCTATTGAGAAAATTATTCATTTCTTTTAGATTTACCAATTTGATAGAGTACAGGTTTTCAAAAAATCCCTTATGATTTTCTGGATTTCCTGGGTGTCTGTTGTTATGTCCCCTTTTCATTCTTGATTTTGTTGGTTCAGAAAATCTCTCTTCATCCTTTAGTTGTTTGGATAAGGGTTTGTCTACCTTGTTGATTTTCTCAAAGAAACATCTCTGTTTCATTGATTCTTTGCATTATTCCCTTTGTTTCTATTTTATTAATTTCAGTCCTGAGTTTGATACTCCTATTGGGTGAGCTAACTACTGCTTGTTCAAGAGCTTTCAGATGTACTGCTAAGTTGCTAGTATGAGATCCCTCCAATTTTTTAATGTAGTCACTGAATGCTATAAAATTTCGTCTTAAGGATCATTTCACAGTGATCCTTAAGTATGGGTAAGTTATGCATTCATTTTCACTAAATTCTAGACACTCTTTAACTTTTTTATTTATTTCTGTCATGACTCAGTTTTTCATTTAGTGGAGAGTTATTCAGTTTCCGTGAGTTGTTAAGGTCTCTGTTGTTGGTTTCCTGTATTAGTTCCTAGTGGTCTGGTAGGATTCAAGGAATTATTTCAATTTTTTTGTTCCTGTTGGGTCTGAGTATGTGGTCAGTTTTGGAGAAAGTTCCAGGAGGTGCTGAGTAAAAGGGTATATTATTTTGTGATATTCTGTTAATACTCATTTAGTCCATTTTGTTTATAATGTCAGTTAGCTCCAGTTATTTATCTGTTTAGTTTCCACCTGGATTAACTGTCCATTAACAGCAGTTGGGTATTAAGTTTCCCACTATCATTGAAAATCAATATATGATTTAAGCTATAGCTATAGCAGTGTTTCTTTGACCACATTGGTTACCTTTGTTTTTAGGGCGTAAAAGTTATAAACTGGAATGTCATCGTGATAAGATTTCCCCTTGATGAGTGGAAGTGTCTTTCCCCATCTCCTTTGATTAGTTTTTCTTGAAGCCCATTTTGATAGATATTAAAATGGCTACAATAGCTTGCTTCTTAGGTCCACTTACTTGGATGATCTTCTCCTGAAACTTTACTCTGAGGTGATGTCTATCTTTGATGTTCAGGTGCATTTCTTGTATGCAGCAAAAGGATGGATCCTGTGTTTTAATCCATTCTGTTAGACTCTGTCTTTTTATTGTAAAATTGAGACCATTGATATTGGGAGATATCAATGACCTATGGTTGGTAATTACTGTTATTTTCTTGTTGTTGGTGGTGGTAGTGATGTGTTAGTGAGCGTTTTTGTGAATGTGTGTGTGTATGTGTGTGAGTGCATCCCTTCTTTTGATTTTACTGACACGAAATTATGATGTCGGTGTATTTAACCTCTTTATGGTGGAGTTTTCCATCTAGCAATTTCTGTAGAGCTGGATTTGTAGACAGATGTTGCTTAAATTTGACTTTCATATAATATCTCATTTTCTCTATCTATGGTGATAGAAAGTTTTGCTGGGTATAATAGTCTGGCCTGGCTTCTATGGTTTATTAGGGTCTGAAGCACACCTGTGCAGTCCCTTCTTGATTTTAGCATCTCCATTGAGAAGTCAGGTATATTTCTAATAGGTGTACCTTTTTAATTTATTTAATCCTTTTGGTGTTTTGTTTAGTTTTAATATTATTTAATGTTTTAATTATTTTGTGGCAAAAGCACTTTTCTAACTGGTCCAATATATTTGGTGTTCTGTATGCTTCTTGTATCTTGATAAACGTCTCCTTCTTTAAGTTAGGTGAGTTTTTTCTACGATTTTATTGAAAATATATTTCTGAGCCTTTGAGCTAGAATTCTTCTTCCTCTATTTCTATTATTCTTAGGTTTGGTTTTTTCATAGTGTCCCAGATTTCTGAGATGTTTGTGTCAAGAATTTTTTTATTTTTAATATACTCTTTGATTTATATATTCATTTATTCTATCATATTCGTCTTAATACTTTGATTTTCCCACCTAAAGTTTCTGCCTAGGTACCAGCCAATCATCCTTTTATTAAACCAATCTGAGTAATAAATCTTCACAGTGTACAAAAGGATGATTCTACAGCATCCGTTTTCATTCAAATTCCACATTCTACTACCTGGCCCTCACAGGCTTATAGCCATATCAAAATGCAAAATGCATTTAGTCAGACTTAAAACATTCCCATAGTCTCTAACAGTCTCAACCCTGTTTAAAAGTCTAAAGTTTCTTGTGAGACTCACAGAAATCTCTCAAATATAATCACCTAAAAAATCAAAATCAAAAAACAGATCACATACTTCCAACATATAATGGCATAGAATATATGTTACCATTCTAAATGAAGGGAAGGGAGCATAGTGAGAACATACTAAACCAAAGCAATACCAAAAACAAGCCACATAAGGATGTGGGATTCCCCTCTGCATGCTGTGAGTACCATCAGTTAATAAAGAAACTGTCTTGGGTCTGCACAGAGCAGAATAGAGGTAGGTGAGGGAAACTAAACTGAACACTGGGAAAAAGAAGGAAGAGTCAGGAGATGCCATGTAGACCCGCCAAAGAGAGACACTGGATGGAACCTTGGTGGTAAGCCACAGCTAGTGGCTGTGAACAGATTCACAGAAATGGGCTAAATTAATGTATAAGAGCTAGCCAATAAGAATCTAGAGATAATAGGTCAAGCAGTGATTTAATTAATATAGCTTCTAGTGTGATTATTTTGGGAGTCTGGGCAGCTGGGCTCTCCTACAACAAATTGGTGCCAATGTGGACAACCAAAATCCACTTAAAACCTGAGAGTGTTTGGGAAGAAATTCTAGGCAAACAAAACAACAACAACAACAACAAAAAAAAAAAACAGAGTTAACATGGCTTAATACTGTGACTCCTTTAAGAGAGGTTTTCCTAACTCAGCAGTAGCAGAAAAAAGCTGCACAGTTTCTAAAAGGTGGCTTTCTGGGCCATGCTGCCAGCATGAACTCTTGCTCTTTCAGCTGGCTAAGCATTAAAATGTGGTTTGTGGGCAGAATGCTGCAAGTTACTTGTTGACAGCATGGGCCAACTAGTTATCAGAGTTGAGGTGGTGAGGACAACTCCCACCTGGCAGTCTCAGAGGCAGTGAATGGACCTCAACCAGGTTGGAATGGGCAGAACAAGCAGGCAAGGCCATATTTGCCCTATCAATGCCACCAATCAGGATTTTAAGGAGCATTTAACATTTTAAGAAGCCATCCTGGAGGGAAGAGGATTACAGATACTCAATAAGGACAGATTCAGACATTAAAGACATCTAAATGAGACATAGTGTGTTTAAAAAATGTATTTAGGCTTGGGACAGAAAAGAAAAAGAGTATAGGAAGTTACAAAAGGAATTAAATGGTTTATAAAAAAATAAAACAAAGTCTTTAAAAAGACAGAGTAGCAACAGTCATAGATTAAAGAATTAAATATAATAAAATAAATATTTAAAAAGTAATAGAGTAAGAAAAATAAGCCATTTAAAGATGGAATATACACAGAGAATCTGGATTATGTATATTATTCTGTTTTCTTTGAATTTTTTGACTGTTAAAGGGCTGCATAATGAGAGACATTTCATTGTATTGACTGCTAAATTAAACCAACATAAAGGTATTTTGACTTCAAAATTTGAGTATAAGGATATGTTGCTTTGGAAAAGAGGTTCTGCTTTTGTTCACACAGAAGATCAGAACCTATGGATAAATTCCAGACTAATATGGTTTGATGGATCAAGACCCCCCAAAAGGTCACTATGAATGCCTCCCAAAATTACTTCAACCAACAAAAAGCAGAAAGAAGTTTGGAGAGAACTGCTCCCAAGTTCTCTAAATGATTGTTTAGAAATGTTTCTAAACATTTAAAGGGGGATATGCTATAAAGGTTTGTATTGGTATGGATCTTGGTTTATTGGTACAAATTAAAGATCAATTTTGTTATGTACATATTTCTGCTCTTGATTAAGGTATTGTGTTTGTACAGCTTATGTAAAAATTTAATGTATAATTAAGAAATACGGGTTAATAGATAATCATCAATAATAGTCAAGCTTATAGTCATTTTAGTTAGGTTTTGTAGATATATAGAGATATATTTCAGATGGATAGGCATTCTTCAAATCTTTCAGAGATCTTCAGAATATGACATTTAAAATGTTTTAAGAATTTAGGATATGACAAAGAGACATATCTGCTCCTGGTAACACCAATTACTTCAAGAAGAAGATTGGCATTGAAGAGGCTCCTCATGAAGTTTGTTAACTATTTGGGCAAGAAACTTCTTTTGCCTGGACTGCTTGATGTTATGCTGTATAAACTGAACATGCAGGACCCACAGAAAAATGACTGCTGACATTGCCTAAAGAAGGTGAGACAGTCCTTCAGGGTTCCTGCTTCATGAAAGTCTGCAAGATATTCTGCAGGACACAGAAGAAAGTGACTGACAAACTGCCAATATAGGCAAAACTATGTTTGAAATTTCTTGCTTTGTGGAAAATCTGCTGGGAACTATGGGCCTGTAAGCTAAAGATTGATGCCCCAATGATACAGAAGAACTTTGGGTGACTGTCCAAGAAGTGAGATGGCTCTGTCAATTCTAGAGTTCTAAAGAATGCTCAGAACGCACTTTTTGTTTACTTAGGTAATATTATATCTTCTGGAGTTGAAGAATTGATAGTTATAGTTTTCCTTAGTTATAATAAAAGATAAACTAGATATAAATATTGTAATTGTAATTCTTCTTTGATACCTGTTTTGTTGTCTGTAATCTTGTTATGTTAAGGTTAAAACCTTCATTTTATTTAGATAGAAAGGGGGAGGTGACGGTATTCCCCTCTGTATGATGTGAATACTGTTGGTTAATAAAGAAACTGTCTGGGCCTGCGCAGAGCAGAATAGAGGTAGGCAGGGAAAGCTAAACTGAATGTTAAGAGAAGGAAGATGGAGTCTGGAGATGCCATGTAGCCCCACCAGAGACAGATGCTGAACAGAAACTTGCCAGTAAGCCATAGCCACATGGCCATACACAGGTTAGTAGAAATGGGTTAAATTATATGTGAGCTAGCCAATAAAAAGCTAGAGCTAATAAGCCAAGCAGTGATTTAATTAATATAGTTTCTGTGTGATTACATCGGGAGTCTGGGCTGTTGGAAAACAAACAAGCGTCCTCCTACTACAGGACAAATTCCAAACCCTGCTTCTCCATGTCTGATATCACATCCTCTTCACATCACCAAGTACATAAAGTGTTGTTGATTGCAATAAACCTATTCCTTTTGGGTTTGTTCCACTCCCTGTTAGCAGCTTTCGTTATCAGGTATCCCATGACTCTATCATCTCCAACATCTAGGTGTTTCCAAGGTAAATTCTACAATAACTATGTGGAACCATTAAGAGCTACCATCTTTCCATGTCATATTGAAGGAAACAGGCAAAAGCACCTTGGTCTAAGTACTGCCACTTGACTTCACCTGCAGGGTGAAATAAACTTCAGGTTCCTAAGACCTAGGGAAGCTGATCATCTTCATCCCTTAATCATAGAAATAGTCATTATTCATATTTAGGTTTTTAGAAACATTATGGCTGTTCCTAATAACAGAAAGAACAAATGAATCTGATTGGTTGGACTGAAAGGCTTGCACTGTATGTTGATTGACAATGATGAAAAAACAAAAGGAAAATCACTAATATTTGACTTCTGATTAGTGAAATGTATAACTGTAACTGGGCAACAAATGTTTGTGATTTTTGTCCGTAGTAACTCCACTTCTTGCCCTGTAGCCGTGATCCATTAGTGACTGCTTATGTGGTGAATTATTAAAATCTTTGGAACTCATAAGTGTTGTCTCTCTCCTTCCTCATGGCACATGACAGAACAGACTAGGTATAAAAGCATGTGCCCTCCCCTTCATGAAGCTGGTTGCAGTTGGTAATGAGGGAAAGTGATTATAGAGTAACACTTGAAGCATTGCACATCAGTCCATTCATAACCAGTAAACTTTAGACAGTAGAGGAGACTCCTCTAGAAATAAGCATAGATTCACACTAACTGCCACATAAATTCTAGAATACCAGAGAAGGAATGTGCATACCTGACCAAAGACCAAGGCAGGAGCATTGCAAAGTCCAGTCACACAGACACTGCAGTCGGCAGAGGACGAAATGATAACCAAGTGACCACGTGACTCACACATCTGCAAAGAACTTATCCGGTCCTCATGGGGTTGAAATGATCTGAGCAAGGTTGGAGATTGGGTGATTTTGTTCCCAGGGGAATTGGTACAATAGTCCTGAATGGAAAGAAAGGCCCCAAATTTTAAAAATCCAAATAATTAAATAATAAATAAATAGATGATTTGTAAATTAATAACAATCTTTAAGAAGCCTGACATGAAAATGGGAGGGTGCATTTAGAAATAATAACTTATAATCTTCCTTCAAGAGAAAGCTCATGGATAAAGATTAGAAACAGCTATATTAATGTTGACAAAAGTCTGGCCACTGAAATGACCAACTTGGGAAAAGAAGAATAGAAGACTACGGAGGTAGTCAGAGACAAAGTATGAGTTGGTATATGATAGGAGGGAACTTGACCACATAGAGACACCAAATAGTACAATGATTTTTAATTGATTTTATTAAGCTATACATTTTTCTCTGCTCTCCTCCCTTTCTCTCCCTTAGGAGCAGGTAAACAGTTGTTACATCATAACATTAGATGAAGAACACTAGATGGAATTTAGAATTTTTTTCAACTAAGATGTATCCTACTCTTTATGTCCAATCAGTGCTACAGTGAAGTACTAATAAGACTGTACTCCTACCATGGACAACTGACATGAATGCATATTAATAAGCTTCAGCACTGATAAAAATCTGTTTTGTTTTTGTTTGTGTGTATGAAGGAGAGAGAGAGAGAATTACTTGAAAACAAATCTATGCTAAAAATATGCAAATAGTTTCCATTTTGTTTGTTTTTTTTTTGAAACAGGGCTTTTCCATGTAGTCCTGGCTATCCTGGAACTCACTCTATAAACTGGGCTGGCCTCGAGCTCACAGAGATCTGCCTACCTCTGCCTCCCAAGTTCTGAGATTAAAGACATGCACCACCACTGCCAGGCAAATGGGTTCTTTAAAATACTTACGACGGAACATTTCTGCCTTTTTCTAGAAAATAGAAAAGCTATCACTCAGCCAAATACTATTTTTTATCAAATATTGTGCTAAAAAGTAATAATGGTGCTGTAAGAATATTTTCCGCTTACCTCTATGTTCCAGATTTTCAAGCATCCATCAGGATCTCCAGTGGCAAGGTATTGATTTTGTTTATCAGTAGACATAATAATGGATCCAACTCCAGCATGAGCCAAGAATTCAGCCAAGAGTTCTTTCTTAAATATATCCCAGAACCTGACGTAACCAGATGCTCCACATGACACCAGGTTAGCACCTCCTATTGCATTGGGAAAACAAATTAAAAAAATAAACCCAGAAATCCCAAAGTGGCTTCTCCTATTGGAAGCATATAGAGTGAAGAGGTGAGTAGTACTGCAAACTAGACTGAGCACCATTCTGATTCTCTAAGTTATATAATGGCAATTATTCTATGAAACCCTTGCTGTAACATTAAGAAGAATTTATGTGGAGCATTAATTAATGACATAGGTTATATATAATATTCCTTTGTTTTGTTTTCTTTTACTCATTCATTTTACATTGATATGATTTGCATTAAACTCAGATAAAAATAAATCATTTATTTGATGAATTTATAAAATATTAATTTAAACATTATAGTATTATCCTGAAAAAATAATATATATATAAATATATGAAAATATAAAACTTATTCTCCCTAGTAAGCCACCCTCATCAAGAGGTCTAGATGCACGTATGCACTCATGTCAGCACAGTACTGATTCTCTACTGAGCAGAAAATCATGGGTTCTTTTTATGAGCTCATTTTTAAATTTTTCATCAGGAATTTTATTATGAGCCCATGTAGAACCCATTCGTTGCTGTTAATAGGTCGGGAATTAACCTTTTATACTTTCCATTTACATAAAAATGTTTTCTGAAAGTATTCCTCGAGGCAAATTTATTATTAGATAAATCTATCTGTAGATCATTTTCCATTTGTTACATAATTGTTCTGGCAATTATCAGCAGAGTTAAGGTGGAAGTGATGGCTTGTCTTTTTCAGTAGAAACACTAGACACCTCATATTAAGAAGAATTAGCTATGAGGAATTGAGAGTAATTTTAGCATAATGTTTCATAATGTGAGGACAAGTATGTTTTAAAAAATAGCTTGTTATCAATTTCAAATTCATCTTAAATATTCCATAAAGTTTTTGAAACAAAAGGAGGTATAACTTCATTGCTGCTGATTTTTATATAGATACCATGCTGGTTTTAAATTAGCAAATCCAATGTAGAAAAGTGATTATACAAAATATGGCTCCAGATATGTTCATTTTTTTATCTAAACATATAATGCTCATGTCCACATCCCAAAAGTTTCATACATGCATGAAAATATTTCTCAAGATGTGAGGGCCCACAGATGTGAGTCTGTTTCACCTTGACTGGAGCTCAAAGGGTTCGAGTTTATTTTTGCTCTTTCAAGGTTGTTGACAATAGATGTGGCTGCAAACGAGGGACCCTGACCCAGGACTAGGGTAATGAGTATTTTGGGTATATAGGGTGATCTGCTTCACCTGGACCAAAGGTCAGAGAATTGAAGTCTATTGTTTATATCATGTTAATGAAGTCTGTCGCCTCTCCCCTCCTCTTTTAGAGTGAAGTATGTGGAAATTAAATTAAGTTAAACATGTGTTGATTCAGTATTCACTGAATTTCCCTCCAGATGCTGTTCTGCGGTTCTGTCTCTTATTTCTCTCACATCTCTCTTCCTTTTGGTTGATAACTCAAATCCTCAGGCTCCTACTCTGGAATGTGTGAGTTTAGTCAAGGATGGTCTTCGACATCAAAACACAATTTAGTTGAAAATTCAATGAATCTTCTCTACATTAGATTTAGTGGAGCAAAACGTAAGCTGCATCCAAATCATGATAGAAAAGTAGGAGGCAAATTGTTATCTTGTCTATAAACTAGTAGCTCACCACAAAAAGTCACAGGGTAGCACCAATGCTGGTATCTCTCTTCACAAAAAAATTCAAATGAGACTCTGATCTATTGTAGGAAGTAAAATTCAAATAGCAAAGACACCCAAAACATCCCCAAGCAATGTTCAAGATGTAAACCAGGCAGTACTTAGAGTAGGATATGCAGTCAATTCAAACCTCCCCAATGAGTCCAGTCTCAAACCTTGTCAGTGCAGTAACAGAAACTATTCCTTTGATACATGTTGACCCACACATTGACTCATGCGATCTATCTATGTATGCCCTCTGCCCTCCTAAAACATCTCCGTATCACGACTGAAACACTGATGTCAATTGTCTGCTGTATGAAAGAATTGCTGGAATTTTTCTTGATCCCATCTCAGAATAGACAACGGGTTAATTATTAAGCAGATCCACTGACCATACTCCCCAGAATAAGCTTCCTGTCCAAATGTCCCCATCCTTTCATGAACTGGGGCAGGCTACATGACTACACAAAGTCAAATTTTGTAAGACCTAGATAATAAAACCCCTTATTGCTCCCTTTCTCAAATAGCAAAAGGCAGATATAAACATATGTTTTACCTGTTGCTGCATTGTTGCTTCTTCCTTCAAGGAAGCAAAGCTTTGTAACAGCATTATTACCTTCTGTGTCCATCTCAACCTTTCGGGCAGCCTGAGTGGCCTGCTCTGCCAAACAGTGTGCTGAGCAACTTATCTTGGCATTAAGTTTTTGGGCTTCTGGGTCTGTGATGAAGAAAAGGACAGGGCTATTAGTGAAGAGAACTGTCTTCTCTTCAAATCAGAAACAACAAACCCTCTCCCATCCAGGCTCTGTGTGAGATGAGGCCATCAATCTCCCATCAAGCCTCTTACTATTCTCTTCTACAACCTCAACAGAAATGTTTGTTTGATTTTGTTTTTGCTTTGCATATGTCAGACACACTTCCTGTGTGCCCCCTTGTTATGAATTAATTAGAACCTTACATCTTAGTCATTGTTAACTTTGCAGAAATCTCAATATGTTTAAGGTATAAATATGTCTCTAATGGCATGAAATTCTAGTTAATGCTAATCTTGCAAGTATTTAATGAACATGAAATCAAATGAGCAAATATATGCGTACTTAAATATCTTCTTTAATGGTTCCATTTGTTAGTGGGTTACTTTGGAAAGGACATTTCTAATGGTAGTTTAATTGTATAATTATATCCTCTTCAGGTCACATTATGAAAACTAAAAATGATTAAGTCAGAATCTTGCAGTTTTGTGAAATCTCTATGTAGATACCTTCAAATATCCAAAGTGAAAAATATGGTAATACTTGGGGTGCATTGGTAAGTCAGTAGGTAAAGTGCTTACCACACAGGTAGGAACACCTGAGTTCCATCTGCAACACCCACTTAAAAACAAAGAGCAATTGTATTCCAATGCTGGTGGGGAGATGAAGAAAGGTGAATGCCTGGGGTTCACTAGCCACAGTAGCTTAGTCTACTGTGAATGTCAAAAGTTCTAGACCACTGAGAGACTCTGCCCCCTCCAAAAATAAACCCCCAAAATAAAATAGCAAACCAAGGTGGAGGGTACCTAAGAAATAGCCACTGATGTTGCCCTCTAGCCTCCACTTCTGTGTGTATACATGTATACTTAAATGCACACACACACACACACACACACACACAGAGAGAGAGAGAGAGAGAGAGAGAGAGAGAGAGAGAGAGAGAGAAGAAGAAGAAGAAGAAGAAGAAGAAGAAGAAGAAGAAGAAGAAGAAGAAGAAGAAGAAGAAGAAGAAGAAGAAGAAGAAGAAGAAGAACAGGAGAAGGAGGAGGGGAAAAAGGAGACATGTAATAATGCCCTTAATGTCTTTTGGAAGCTTGGCATTGTGATTTGAATGAAAATGTCACCCATAGGCTCAAATGTTTAAATACCTAGTTGGTAATGCTGTCTCAGAATAGTTTAGCTTTGCTGTAGGAACTACATCACTGGGCGCATGTTTTGAATTTTAAAAGCTATATACATCTCCAGTTCACTTTCTGCCTCGTGTTTGCAGTTTAAGACATAAGGCCTCGGCTTCATGTTCCCCATCATCATGCCTTCACTTTGTTATTATTGCTTTACTCCTCTAGAACCATAAATGTAAACAATCTGTTTCTTCTACAAATTGTCTTTGACCTGGTGCTTTATTGCAGCAATAGGAAAATGACCAATATAAGTATGGTTACTTTTTCTGTCTTACTTCTCTATGTATTTAATCTTAGCCACAGTCAGGATGCTTTAAATATAGATGGTACTCTCTTGAAGGCAAAGGGAGAGACAGAGGCAGAATTACATCGTCCTCTTGGAATTTTGACATTAATCTTTGTAGTTAGTTTTTTGTACATAAAGCAAGTCAAAGCTTTGTGTCTGCAGCCAAATAATCCCTCAAAATCTTAAATTGTTAAATTGGTTTTCTTTCTCCCAATAAAATCACTATTCAGTTTTTCATACACACGCACATATGCACACACATGCACACAAATGAACACTGCCTCTAGTGGCCAGCACTTCAAAGTTATTCTCTGTGAGCTTACCCAAGTGGACAATAAGAACGAACTCGACCATAAAAATGAAATAACCATTATCTAAAGAAAAACCTTTAGGTCCTGAAAAAACTAAAATAAAACATGAAAGACAATAGTGAAGACACTTTGCTTAAGCATAAAATATTCATGTGCTCTGCTAACTGCTATAAAATATAATATACTGTCTAATGCTCCTTTCGTGTTTCTAAAGTAAGTAATAATTTATGATATCCAAGTGGCATAATATTTAATATAAGCTTCAGACTGAGGCTGAAAAGCCAATCAAGTGAGCATAGTTACCATTTTCCTACTGAGGGATACCCAAAGTCACTCAAAGGCAATTCTGCAAGCTTTATTGGTTAAAACCAAACTAGATAAAACTGAGAGTTCTCCCCCTGCTATCAATAATACAGAAATGCTGACATAGCATAAAGAGAAAACTGGAATGCCGTGCATAATTTGCAAAGTCAAGTTAGTCTCAAGGTTCTTCTTCTTAGTCAGTGTGATAAGATTACACTATCTCTAATGCTTGGAGCTTATAGTCAGTCATCTATAAATCAGGTGCACACAGTATCAGATGCATGCATTAACAGACAGGCCTACTGTACTACAACTCAACATAAGATTTCAGTTTCAAATTTGCACTCACCTAATTTAGATGTTAGCTGCCTCTGGTAGTCAGGGTGAAGGACATAGTTAGCACTTTCTGTGCTGCTATTCCACAGAACAACTTCTCCATCATAGCTCCCTGCAGGAGCCAGGGCAAAGAACATAAAGTACCAGGTGATTTTTATAGAAACATGCAAGCAGAAATAAAAGGAATCCATTATTAATGTGTAATCTTGTAAATAGTATTCTAAATTTTTGGAGATATGACTATTAATGATACCTAATACTTTATTAACTGGAATTTCAGCACTTATAAAGTAACTCATTTAGTTGGTGGGTGTGAGCCATCTAGCTATCTTATTTTATTTTTAAATCATTCTGAATAAAGGCTCTGAGGTTAATCAGCTTGAGTCTGAGTCCAGGTTCTGTCAATGATTAGCTATGTAGCCTTACACATGATATTGACTCATCCTGATTCCAAAATATTCTCATCTATAAAACTGGGTAAACAATTGTACTTAGCTTAAGAATGAAAAGTATTTAGAGTGGTGTTAAACAACTTGGAAGGTACTGAAAAATTGTGAATTACTCTTAGAGTTCTGTTCCTATAGTGTTTGTGTGTGCACAAAGAGAGTTCTTTGCTTTTCTTTCAGCTGAATTCTTTGTGAAATGCTTTCTCTGGTTCTAAAATTCTCCCAACAGAAAGTCATCTGTTTCTCTTTTGTTTTGTTTTCAAAAGAATGAGAGAAAAGCTCAAACAGAAAAAATTATGACCAAGCCTGTGCTGTGGAGAAGTCACACAGCAGTGTTCAAATGGCATGCTCAGTGGTCATTGAGGACAGTCCACTACCGAGCAGAGGCACAATGTCAAGTGAGGAGCACAAAGGACAGCTGAGTTAGGGTGGAACATATATGTGTGTGTGTGTGTGTGTGTGTGTGTGTGTGTGTGTGTGTGTGTGTGTGAACATATATATATATATTCACTTCCTAAGATTTGGGGAGAGGAAAAAAATCATATCAAGTTTTATACTGTTCTGTACAGAGCAATCTACTTAGTTCATAAACTATTAGGTAAGAGGATGGATTTCAGCTCCCCATGGCAGATCTACTATTACTCACTATAACTCAAAATGCATTATGAACAAAGTGCTTGGAAGAACATTTTCCCTGTATAACTGAGGGTATTAGAATAAATTAAGAGCTAGATTATGCCAAAGAGTTAATTTTTTCCATGAGATACCTATGAAGAAGAGATAGCATGTCATCTAAGACAGATAATGAAGAGAGTCGGGATATTCTAAATTAGAAATATTTGAGTGCTACCAAAGCATGATTCTTACCCAAAAGCTCTACTACTACTCTTGAAAAATGAACAATAGATTCAAAGTTAGTGTTCACTAATAAATTTATTCTATGTCAAGCACTATTTTAAAATATTATACTGGCTCTCTGTACTTTAAAAGTAAAATACACACAAAACTATTCTTAGCCACAGAGAACTGTGAATTGACATTTAAATAAGTCACAATATCATCTAGTAGCTAAGCAGCAGAGCCAGTGTGTGAAACCACAGATACAGCCATGGAAGCTGGTGGCCTTCACTACCATAAAAATAAGGACTTAAAGGAACTGTATGACTGCTTCACTGGGAAATCTATTCCCTTTTCAGTCTTTCTTTTTTTATTTACTCAAATCCAACAAACTCTCTCTAATCCATTGTCCTATGAAGGCTCAATTTACCAGTAGCAAGAGTTTGTGGGGGTAAAAAGGCAGCACACAAGATGTCATCTTGGTGATGGATTCCTCCTTTCCATTCTTCAGACTGGATGGAAAACTGATTGAAGTTCTGGGGTCGAAATACAGTAACTGCTCTGTAAAATGATATAGAATTTAGCTGCGAATCTAAAATTGGCACTGATATTAAGTAGCCATTATCCACTTAAATGGTGCAATTTGAAGAATCTGAAAGATTCTACCACCCAAAATTTTATCACTGCGTGCTATCGGTAGTAAAGTAAGCTTCCCACTGAAGTTTCTTTAGAATTCTTACATTAAATCTCTGGTAAATGCTTAATGTGGAAAATAAAGCTTAATTGTCCTTCCATGACTATTAAAACTAATGATACATCCATTTACCCAATTAATTATCTGCTTCCAAGACCTGAAAAAATTTCCTCACATGAAAGTATTAAGAGTTTTATGACAATAATACTGATAAAAAAACTAGAGCAGGTCTATAAATAAATATTGTCATGTAGTTTAAGTTACATCAATGTGATTTCTTTCATCAAAGCTGCTTCTAAGGATGTTTGCATGTGTTCAATCTCTATGGTATTTTCCAGAATTATAGTAGCCATAGAGTCGATTCTCTTGGAAATCACTGTATCTTTAAAAGCTGCCATTTGTGGAAAGTGTTTGAAAAGTGCCATCCCCAAAAACTGTGAGATCTGGGAAACAGAGAAATAACAGTTTTAGAGAAGTCGATCTTGAGACACTGCTGACAAATTGGAGTGTAGGTCATGGAGAAGTTAGCGTGGACAGTGCGGTACCTGGGAGGGAATGAGGCAGTGTAGACAACAGTTTAGGGGAGAATCAGCAATGCCCTGTTCCCACTCAGTGTCTTGAGCTCTGGCTGACAACCAATATTTAGCCTCCCTCTCTTTTCATGGCTACTCTCTGTAGTGATATTTCATTTGTATGTTAATAAATGAAGCTTGCCAGAAGATCAGAGAGTAAAACAGCTACCCTGGTCAGCCTTACAGATCAGGCAGTGGTGGTACATGCCTTTAATTCCAGGAGAATTTAAGACAGGAGGTGACAGCTCTCAGACGATCTCATTCTGAGGATTCCTGGAGGCAGGATGGCTATTTCAAGCTGAGATAGAGATAAGATCCAGTATCTGACTGATTTGCTGTTCTGATCTTCATGTTGAGCCCCAATTTCCGTTCCGGGTTTTTATAAATCGTGCTACAACCCTCCCGTCAAATGACCATTTGTTACCATAGCTTGAGTCTTCATTATCATTCTTCCCTGCTCCCTGACATTGTGCTTCTTCACCCCTTAATTGTCAAACCAATGTTGGTCTAGACTCATGAACAAGAAGCTGCTTTTCCTCCTTCAAATTCTTGCTTCCAGTTTGCAAAGGACATTATATTGATAAAATGTTATGTATTCTTTGCATTTACTGTGAATCTGGCGCTGGAGGCAAGGGCCACCCTCTCCATTTCCAGACACAAGTAGGTATGTCTCAAAGTGTCCTCCCAGGATCACTGTCTCCGATGGACTGCACACCCACCAGCTCTGTGACATGGAGGAGTGGCAGACAGAAAGCTAGCCCAAGAGTGAAAACAGGTAGACAGTAAATCATTTCTATCAAAGGTTCTTTCTTTTGGTACCATGATATGAAAGTTCCTTGGAAAAAGAATCTGGAAGTTCAGTCATAAGAAGCTCATCCAAAGAGAAAATGTTCCATTAGAAACTCCAGCTGATTGCCTCAAACTCTCCCATCCATTTCTCCAAGATGTTTTAAGCGCGGGATTTGACAGTGTTTTACTACCTACCTGCCTATCAACCATCTATATATTACTTGCTATTTGTTCAAAACAAAATGAATGACTATCATGGATCACTCTCCAAAAAATAGACAATATATTCTTGCTTTTCTGCCTACCCTCTTTATTATTCATTCCTGACTCTCCATTTTTTTGACCCTTCTTTCTCTCACCTTTTTGATCTAAATGTTCTTTATCATCATTGTTCCCTTTCTCTCTGTCCACTCAGAGATTCTATATTCACTATGGAGTCTAATATCAGTTCCATACAAATGGCTTTCTACTGATCTTCATCCACAGTCTTTTACCAGAATTGGATGGTTTCAGTTTGACAGTTGTTAGTTCTATACATATTGTTCTTCCATTGGTAACATATCTTAGCACACGAAAAAGCAAAATTTTGCCAGCTTCCTTCCATACTCTATCCTGAATTCTAGAATTTGGTTTACAGGCCATCATCATAGTCCCCCTTGTGCCATTTTTTCCTCTGGTTTCAAATACATTTTATATTATCCAAGTGTGACATCTTCATTGTTTTCACTTCCCCTTTAAATGGCCACTTAGAGCTTTTTAGAACAGAGCTTTTCACTCCACCTCACTGGTTAACGACTGTAAGAGGCTCCTAACCATTCTCACTGTGGCTAAGTCTACTCTCCCCAGGTGAAATCTGCTACTTCATCTCTGCATCCTGGGGCTTTTAATGTTCCCTCATTCTTCAAGCAAATATTGTTTCTCCACAGAAGGTCTTAAACATTTAGAACCAGGAGCCCAAAGTTAAATAAAACATTAAGTGAAATGTGGTAAGTGCTAAAGCAACACAGGAATCCAGAGCACAGATCACAGAGGTACAGTCGAGGGCTGATATTTACTATATAGACAAGAAAAAAAATTATAGGACATAGAAGAAGGAAGCTTGCTAGGAAGAGGAGACAAGACAATGAAAGACAAGAATGAAGCCTCACTTAGAAACACTTCCTGGGTTTCCATTTCCTACATTACAAAACTCAAATGCGAAAGTCCATTTTTCCAGATCCAATAGTATGAAGACTTAATATCTTTCTTAAGAATTATTTCTCACTATGCTTCTGTATTACCTCTTAGTAATGTGTGTATGTGCCTGCATGTGTGTGTGAGTGTGTGTGTGTGTGTGTGTGTGTAGGTGTGTGTGAATTTTCAATGAACTTTGGAGCAAGGCCACAAAAAGCCATAAAGTAGTATCCTTTGTGCAACATTGATAAAATAACAGTTTAACAAGATAGAAATTATAATATACAATAAAGTAATATGTTCATCTGAATTGTACAAATAGATTACAGGGTTTCAAATCTACTGTCACACATGGAGGTTTAGAAATGTCAGGCATATCAAGGGCTCACTTACTAAAGAAAATCATTTTGCCCAAACCTATTTCTTACTGTTTTCTATTTTCAGATGTTTAGTTTTCCTTGCCTTTCCTTTTGTTTCCTTTCCTTTAGTTTCTATGCTACTAGAACTAGCATGCGAAGAAATAATCCCATCCTGGCATCTCAAGTTATTCACTTTCACTATTGATTAAGATTATATCTCAAATATCCCCAGTTAGATTATAAATACTAAGAAAAAAGGGATCTTCATTTCTTGAACTGAATGAGGGAAACTATCTGCTTAAAGGAAGCTTTCTGTGACCATGCCACCTCAGGATTTCCCTGGAGCCTCCCATCCCTTCCATGCTTCATTTTCCATGGTAACATACAGCATTGTGTTCTAGACTTTTTGTGTCCCCTTTTCTGTCTCTTCTGCAGTAAAAAAAAAAAGAATGAAAAACTTATGAAGCAGAAAGTCTTCCACGTTCATTATCAATTTTAGAATAATATTTTATCTGTAACAGGCAAAGTACAATCACCTTCCAAAGTTTAAGAATCATTCTTCTATTTTAAAAATAAAAAGCTTAATATGAAAATCACTAATTGAGGCTTAGAAAGATACTATAAGTAAGAAAATTCAAGTTCTGAAATTCAGTTTACTATCACAATATCATGTGTACATATTTCTGAATTTATCTACTACTAGGTGAAGGGGATGGTGAGTATGGAGTGCTAGGGAAAACACAGATCAATTCTCTGTCTATCATGTAAGGCGAGCTTCAATGTCAAATGTCTTTTTGCTAAGATTCCCGTATTAAATGGACATAGATATATTCAGGGCACACCACCTAAGGCATGAATGCTTTACATGATATTCTACAAAAAGTATCCATTTTGACATTTGACCTTCTGTGTCAAAACACTTTCCCTTAAAACCTAACCTGAAACTCAGATTCGAAATGACAGTGATCCTCAAACTACCCCCAAGCATCCACACTCCGGTTCTCACCTCCTCTGCCTCAAACACAACTCTTTATTTTTTAAAATTTGGACTGTGCCAGGAACAAAACTAAAGTTCAGATGACCCAGTTTTCAGCCATTTTAGACATCAGATATAATTGTTATTTGGCACTGAAGGAGTTTACCAGCTCTGTTCCATTCCTCATCGGTACAATTCTGAGAGAATTGATCTGAGTCATTGTGCCACACTGCACAGAAGCTGGCTAAGAAAATAACATTATCAATAATCTGTTCCTTCAGAGGTTGATTGTTCATGTGTTGTTGGTCCAGTTGTTCTGAGTCTCATTAATTCTCAACAATATTCATTAATGCTTCTCCTTTGACCCATGGCATTAGAGATTAATAATGATTATCTCAGAAGCAGAATACCCGTTTCTAATCAATTTGTTCTCCTCTTTTCTTCTCTAAAATCTGAGAGGTCAAACTTTACACATTGAAATAATCACAAGTTAAGGCTTAGCAAGCATCAATGACTTTCAAATGCATTTATTCTCTCCTTAGTTCCCAAATGACAAGTTTAAAATAAATTACAGCTTTAGACACATCCGTTTTGATTCTTATTCCAATGGTTGAAATTAATTGACTCACATTGGGCTACTTCCTTAAAAAGACAATTATTAAACCTTAATATCTTTTCTTACATAAGTTTTATTTTATTCCTGAGCAACTTCAAATCCTTGAGGGTATTTCATTTAGAAAACACTTTTAAAAGCAAAAAAAAAAAAAAAAACCCAACCTGAAGTGACCTAATAACCAGATAGAATTTCTAACATCATATATATATAGAATATATAGAAATTCTATCTATAATGGTTCATATGGAATTGGACGACTGATATTTGGGAGAAAATGGGGGATGATCAAATTATATAAACAACTATTTAATAAGCACATATTTTATAGTGGACTATATAAAGGGTGGGATACCAATAATATTTTCAGAATTATTTTAAATAGTATGAACGATTTTCTTTTTATATTTGTATAAGTATAAATTTTAAGGTGATAAACAAATGTTCAGATATGTGTATAAGGTGATAGTTATGATAATTCATTGTTACTATTTCACAGTGTGTACAAATATTGAAAATTTGCTTGTATACTGCAGACATTGGTATAAACTGTTTAGATTTGTTGATTATACCTATGTATAGATGGCAGACAACACACAGATTCTCCTCTACACAAATAGAAGAGAGGAAACTGTCTGTTTTTAGTGGGTTGTAAATAGAACATAAGTTTAGGAAAATTCAAAATCTTAAACCATTGTATTCAGATGATTTGACTCTGTCTGTACAAATCACATTTCTAGACTGAACAAATGCAGACGCAACGAACTAGTCACCAATTCATTTAAGTTTCCCATTTTAATATGACCAATGATCCAATGACTTCCTGTCAATTCATTTTGTTCCAAGTATATTTTACTTAAAATGTATTCTATTAATTTTTATTTAGGTTTTTTCATTATTATAGGCAGGTATGAATTATTGGGTTCTTGAAGAACATGACCTCTCTAAGTTCCTTTGATTGTTACTGTGTTTACAATAGTATTTGCCACTCCCAGCCTTGTGTTTCATAAATTTCCTCATCAGATAGGAATTATTGACAGTAGAGGTCACAGTTTTTCACAATCAACAACATGTTCTATTTCCTAACTTAGTGGCTTCTATCTGGGCATGGCTTTTAAGATATTATGGGAAGGAAAAAGGAAAATGTATTTGACTAAATTTCAGTGTTGTTAAGCTGATAACAATATTGTGTGTTTCTTTATATGTGTGAAACTGTTTCATTAGCTTTGCTTGAAACAAACAACCTTCTCAGTCATTTGCTATAATGTATATGATCGCATGTGTGTGTATTGGGTGCCTCACCATGGTTTTATTGTTCCATTTGCCAATTCTTTAAGAGTAAAGATTATAGACTATGAGATAGGTTCAGCCACCTACCAAGTTTGTAACCTCTTCAAGCCTCAATTTCCTCCCCCATACAGAAGAAAGGTAACATTTTTCTCCCCTGGTTCTAAAGACAGAGTAAATTTTAATGTCTATATTTATTGTTGTTTACAAACAATGCTTTTTTTTAAGTCATCTCTCTGCTGGCCAGTTTTCTTGTCTACCATTTTCTCATTCAATAAGTATGTTTGTATATATGATTAGACTTATCCATACCATTTCAATATATTCAGAATATCATATATATTAGGCTCATCATTTATATATATTAGAAATATCACATATATTTCATAAGAGTATCTTTTTAACTTAACCGTATATTATAATATATAGATAATATAATGCATATAATTTATGAATACTATACACATAACTTAGTAATAATTATTCCTCAGTTCAACAAAGAACAAAAGAATAATGTGCACAAAGACAAGAGGAGAACATATTTCCTCCATTCTAGTTGTTCAAGTAGAGAAGATGTCTGATCAAGTATTGAAACGGAAACAAATATTAACACCATTTTACAAACAGGATAGGAATTTCTAGATATAGTAGAAAAAATGAAGACATAAACGTGTGTAGAGGATGTCAGTAAGCTTAGACTGGGAAATGAGCAGAAAGGGACAAATTAAAGTAGTTTAGCCTTCATCCACGTAGACATGGTGCTCTAAAGAATGCAGCTATAGTACTCACAGGTACAGATGTTCAAAACTTAGAATATAAAATGAATTAACCTTAAAATAGATGGGTTGTGCATTGGAGTAAAAATGAATAAAAATGGTGGCTATCTATACCTGTGGCCATGAAGCAAATCTCAAAATCCAAGGGGAAAATGGAGTGTGTGAGAAGAGACTAAACAATGCATTCAGTTTAGAACACACTGAATCTTGGGTTTCCGTGAGAGTTATCTAGTAAAAAAGTAGATGAGTGAGCTTAGAGGTAACAGCTCAAGGCAGAGCTTTGAGGCTTCTAGAAGATATTGCCTGCCTACTAAGATGAAGGCAAAGATTAAATTAGATAATGTATGTAAAATACCCACTGCTTTACAGCACCATGAACAAAATAAACCAGCAAGTGTATTTAAGTGCCTCGTTCAATCAAAGCAATTTCTATTCAATCCTGAGCATAATTATCAAGCCAATGTCTATATCTAGGCAAAGCCTGAAGTTAAAGCTTCATCTTAACCTGTGAGGCTCTCTCGGGATTTTACAGAAAGCTTGATAAGATGATTGACATATATTTTGATTCAATTAAAACATCCTCATTTTCACTTTTGACATTTTACATAAGACTATCATACCTCTCCCAGCCCACTACCAGGATAGTCTTCTTGAGAACCAGGATCTGTGAAATGTCCACAACTCCATCTTGCCCAGCATTTAGGGTGTGGTGGCAATATCCATTAAAGTCCCACACCTTTAAGAGAAAAATGAAAATCAACAGTGAGATGGGAACATGAGAAAATCTTCAGTGTGTGAAATAACACAGTGCAATAGGAAAAGTCTGTTAAATATGACTGTTTACATTCTATGTTAGTTTATCTCAAATGTTAGTTTTGTAAGGTTTGAAGTCACTTGGGAGGCAACTAACTGAGTGTTTCCTCTGAGGGTGTTTTCAGAGAACATTAACTCACATGGAAAGACCCACTCTAAATGTTCACCTCATGGGGCTGAGATGCAAGGCTGAACAAAAAGGAAAAAATGGATGATACATTGTCACTTTTCCATCTGTTTTCTGACGGCACTTTTGGTGTCACGAGTCAGGCTTTCCCACCATGGTGAACTGTACTTCAAACCATGACTCAAAATAGACCCTTTTAAGTCAGTTCTGCCAGATATTTTATCGTAGCAACTTGAAAAGTTGTACTAGTAAGTAGTACAGAAAATTGGTACCAAGAAATAGATCTCTCACTGTGATGAAACTGACCACATGCGAATAGTCCTTTGGAATTGGTTTTTGGAAGAGGTGTGGATAAGTTTGGGGCTGCGGAGTGCTGATGCTCTAGAATGCCATAAGAACTGAAAGATTTGTTGTGGGGTTGCAGGGAAGAACTGGGCAGTGGTGGCGCTCGCCTTTACTCCCAGAACTGGGAAGGCAAAGGCAGGCAGATCTCTGGAGTTCCAGGCCAGCCTGATCTTACAGGACATGCTCCAAAGCTAGAAAGAATACAGAGAAACCCTGTCTCGAAAAACCAACAACAACAAAAAGAATGCTGAGAGAGAAACGTGCATAGTAAAGGAAAAGCCCAAGCTCATGAGCTGTTAGAGAAGAACAGGACCTCTAGTGAGAACTGGGCTATAAGATATTGATGTTATAATATCTTTGGAAAAGAATCTGAAACCTTTTCATCATGTTCTTAGAGCACCGCCCAGCCACAGTTTTGTTGAATTTTGTGATTGACATGAAGAGTGAATTTCAATTTTTCTTTGGCCCGATCCTTCTGTGCCCTACCTTTATTTCCTTATTTTTGACTGGAAATATTTATTTTGCCACTGTATACTGGAAGTGGTGTGTGTGTGTGTGTGTGTGTGTGTGTGTGTGTCTGTGTGTCTGTGTATAAGTGTGGGTGTGCACAAGTGTAAGGCTCAGAATTACTTTGAGTTGCAACTAAACACTGAGCTGCTCACCACCTTCATAAGAGGCTTTGGAGTTTGGACTTTTGAATAATTGTTCAATTATTGAACAATTGAAAACCTGTTAAGATTTTGGAAACTCTTACAGATCAACAGCATTTTGCATGATGAGATGTCCATGGGCCGCTGAGGACTACAGTGGAATGATTTTAGGGCTGGGAAGAAGCTAGGTTGAGTGCTTTTTGACTGCACACCGCATCCAATGGTTAATCTCCAGGGCTATACAAAACTGTGATATGTTTGGATAGTAATCTGACAAGGAATGGACTTGCGAGGAGCAATCTTGCAAAGCTGATGGAATTTAGAGTCTCCTAAGAGATGAACCTCTAACTTTGTGAAGGTTTTTCCAAAGGTTTGACTGAGGAAGAAGGACACAACCTTCCTGTGGTGAAACCACCCCATGGACCATGATGTTAGACAGAATTACAAAAAGAAAAGATATTGTAGCATCACTCTCTCTTTATAGCCTAATTGGAGATGGATTGCGGCCAACTGCCTTGCGCCCCTGCTGCCTTCTCCACCATGATAAGCTAAATCAGTGTTTCTCAGCCTCCCTAACGCTGCAACCCTCTAATACAATTCTGAACGTTGTGCTGACCCCCAAACATGAAGTTATTTGCCTTGCTGCTTCATAACTCATTTTGCTCCTGTTATGAATTGCAACGTAAATATCTGTGTTTTCTTATGGTCTTAGACAACCCCTGTGAGAGGGTCATTTGACCCCCAAAGGGGTCTTGACCTGCAGGTTGAGAACAGCTGAACTAAACCGTATAGCTGTAAGGCAACTCTACTCCGTACTAACTATAATTCTAGTAGGTTATGTTATAATTAATCTTTTCAGAATTCAGATTTAGGTGTGCCTAGTACTCCTGTGACACCAAAATCCTTCAAGTGTCAGGAACGAGCAAGAATAATGTGTTAATGAATACTTGGGAACCTCTCTGTAGATGTAGAGCAGGGCTGGTTACCAGAAAACCATGGCTTGGAGACTTGAGAATGAGGGGTCCCAGCATCTGTGGGAGAGAACCTGAAAATTTAGTTGCTCACCAATGAGTAGAGATGCAGTCAGTCATGTCCAAGCAATGAAGCAATAGAAACAAAGGAGCAGGCTTACGGAGTTTCTAAAGAGATGAACAGTGGATGGAGGTGGAAAGTGCAATGTTTCCCAGCAAGAGGAAGTCACCACCCTGCCCACATGCCTTTCTCCAGACTTTTCCAACTGCCTATTTTTCTGCATCATCTGAAATACTTTTAAATAAATGTGGGAATATAATAAAGTGTTTTCTTGATTTCTGTGAGATGCTCTTGCAAATAAGTGTGGCACAAAGAGGGGTTCTTAGGATTTAAAGCACATGGATTAAAGACATAGATCCCAATCCGTCCTTACAACTTTCTTTCCAGCTATGAAGCAATCAGCTAGGACTTGAGTCCTCAGGCTGTGAACTCTAACCTAATTGCTGTGTAAATAGTTTAGGAACTGAATGTGTTAAGGACGCCTAATTGGTAACTGCTGGAAAATTCACCACATGATTGCTTCTGTGGGGGGGGATGCCTATTTTTTAGTGACCACCAGTGTGCTGTTGTATTGAATATTTTGGAATCGGTTACCATCCTGCCTATTTGTTTGTCTTCCCTTACGTGTGATATAGGAACCATATTCCTCAAGGATGGCTAAAGGATTAAACATCTAATTCGGGGTTTAGAGCATACTCCTGTCTTTTGCTGACTGAGCTGCCAGACCCAATCTTAAAGAATATCTAACAATGGTTCAACTCGCTACTCAGGGACTGTGGTATTGACAGGGCCAAAAGATACACTTAAAGAAAGGGAATCACTAGGTCACTGGAAATTAGAAGGAAGCCCTAAGATGAAACATTTTGACAAATTCTATGCAGAGATCAAGTTGTCACTGTGTATCAGAATTAAAACCAATAACTCTTTGACTTCAAAGTTTAACATCTGTAAACTTATCTCACAGATAGACTCATTCTCATGAAGCAAAATGTTTTCAGGCACACCCTAAAATGTTCAGGCACACCTAAAATTTTGAATCAAGGTGATTCCAATTAGCAGGAGACTTAAGTTGTATCATATGATAGAACCACCAGGAAATGGATCATGCTGCTGGCATTATTCAGTAGTTAAAGCACAAACTTATAATGTGCACGGTACTTGTTTTATCCTGAGTAACACCCTCCATGTGCACAAAAGAGAGGATGAATCATCTGCTATTTTTAGACTCACCCAAAATCCCTAACAACTGGGACACCTTTGACTAAAGCACTTTAACTCTTGGAGCTTTAGCACCCTCAAATGTAAAATATGGATTTACTCTTGCATTGCTGTGGGGGAGGGGGCTTTGTAACAGTATCTGCTTCAAAGGTAACATCTTATAGAATTTAGTAAACATCATATATAGAATATCCTTATAAACTAATATCCAGGGCAGAACCCTGAAATGGCAGGCCAGCATGTACAGTGGTCTCTCATCTAGCGACCAGTAGCTCTTTGAGGACAGAAAATGTGCAAGAAAGCAGCAATACTGGTCTCATAAGGGGAAAAGGGAGCAGAGAATCTGTGTAGACATTACTTCAAAGATTAATTAGCTTTCAGATCTTTCAAAACCAAGATAAGTGGAACATAATGTTAATGCTTTGATCATACAACTTCTGAATGAGATCATAAATGGGGTTGCAAACTGTCATTCATTTTTATTCCCTCACAAAATATGCCCAAATAAGCTTAACCTTTATTTACACATCCAATACAGAGGCTGCCAGACTTCAGATTATGTTGTGTGACTGTGATAAGAATAAACGCGTCTTAAAATTCAGTAAGAATACTACTAAATAGATTTTAAGGTTTATTTTAGTATGCATTTATGCATATGTGTGTCTCTGCATGTATACATGCACATGCAGGCAGAGGTCCACGGAATGGAGACCAGAAGAAGATGCCCTGGAGCAAAAGTTCCAGGCAGTTGTACAACGCGGGCACTGGGAACTGAACTCAGATCTGCGAAAGAGCAGAAATGATTCTCAACTGTTGAGCCTTCTCTTCAGCCACTACACAAGTAGATTTATAGTCACCTCTAAAATGTGCAGGTTTCTACAGAGAATCCAGGGTTTCCTAGACTCTGCATCCATGTTGTATTGCTTTCTTTTAGACAAGACTCTTACTCTGCTCAACTAAAATGATTTCCATGAAGAAATATTGAAAAGATCCGGCCTTTCCTCTTCCTAGGAAGCGTTTATCATGGACCATTTTCCAGTATCTACAAGGTCTGTCTCAACTCCATATCCAGTTCCTTGTACATAAGGGGTAAATGGGCTTTTATCCCTTGTTTTATTTTTGCCTCAGTTTCACACTTTAAGATTGGATAATGAGACATTGGATGATTCCTTTTGCTGATGTAACACTCCAGTTTTGGTTGTTGCTCTTTTATTTCTCTTCATCTGTTAGGACTGGGATGACCAGTGACTTTTACACATTGTATTAGATCTCCTGTGAACAGTGACCTTTCCTCTAATAGTTCCCAGTCCTTTTCTCACTGATTCTGCTTTGCATGCCATATTCTCCTGATATATAGAATTTTTCATGCTGAATCCACCCTAACTCCCTTCTCATGGTGACAATTATCACCCTGGGTTTTCCCTGAACTTTGTCCCTAAATGTAGGGTAGTGTTTCTACATGCCCAGGTAGCTTTTTGTGACTCCCCTGCACTTTAACAGGATGCATTATGTATCCCATACCACTGGTCCATTTACCATGGGAGGTAGTCTAACATCTTTTTGTCCCTGTTACTGACAGCTTTGAAAATCATGTAGTTTATTTAAGAAACTACTCTCTGTTACCTCACAGTGTCACAAGTCACCTCCCATCAAAGACTACCATGGCTGTCTTCACAGCTGTCTACATGACACAAGGTAGTGTCACTGATAACAATTTCTAGTACATGCATCTGGCTTAACATGAAAATTTGATCATGATGCAAATTAAAATATCTCCTTCCTCACAGAATAAATAAATGGTAGTCATAAAATAAGAAAACTGCAAGAAATAAGGTACTGTTAGTTTAGGATGGAAAAGAAATAAAATTATGATTATAGTTTTATTATCCCATCTCACCACCTCACTATGTTCATATAACAAAAATACAAGTCATTAAATATGTTTACTTTCAAGTGTTTATCTTTTTGAAAAAAGTATATTACTGCCATTTAAAAACTTTATTATGTTATCCTATCCCACATTTCATAAATTTAGAAAAAAGAAAACTAGAGAGATGTTAGTCAAAGCATATGAAAATTATCCAAGCCTCTTATTTTCAAAAAGTAATCATGCACTAGAAAAGGCTTTCTGAAATAAGTATGCTTGGCTGTTTTATTACAAATAATTTATTCAGAAAACTCATTTATTCATCATTCTTACAGCTTCATTATTGGCTGGTTTATTTAGCTGTTATCTGGTCTTGTCTTTCTTCTCCCGAGGCAACAGCAAGCAAAACTTTAGCTGTGACTCTCCACACATCCTTCTAGCCTCCTCATACTTGGGTAGAAAAAGTCTCATTTTGACCATACCTTTACAGTCCCATCTGTGCTGCCAGTCAAAAGCCGGGTCTCATTTGCATCCAAGGCCATGGTGCTGATCTCTGCATTGCCATGGCAACTAGAAAACTGTTTGATTTTCTGCCCAGTTTCTAACATCCAGAAGGAAACAGTAGACCCCACATCAGAGCTGATTACCTAGGGGTAAATAGCATAGTGGAGAAATTAAATACAGTTTCAGGATCAACCACTTCCATTTCAATAAAAAATACCTTGACTATGCATTTTCACTGCGGAGATCCCCCAGCAGTTAAACACATTTTTGCAATGTGTTTTTCTTCTGTTTGTTAAGCTGATAACATTTCAATGTGTAGGCCAGAGCTGAAGTAATGAAGTCATGATTCTCTTTATTATAGAAGATAGTTATCTGTTTCCTTTACTCACCACTCAGCCAACTGTCTAGAGTTGACTTAATACCTCACTGCCAATAAACATGTAAATCTTTTACATTTATTAAAGAAAGGCAAATCTCATAGTTATGCTACTGCGGCACTATTTACTAAACAAAATGAAACTTTTAATTTGTGATCTACTTCCCTGTAACATTAACAAAACAGGGCACTTCAGGCCACTATGGGAAGTAGTTAAGGTCAACAAGTTACCGGACCTGTTACTCTTTTATGCCGTCAGTCCTTTTCTTTCTCTTTACTCAGAGTGGTATGTGTGTGTGTCTGTGTGTGTGTGTCTGTGTGTCTGTGTGTGTGTGTGTCTGTGTGTCCCTCTGTGTGTGTCTGTGTGTCCCTCTGTGTGTGTATCTGTGTGTGTCTGTGTGTCCCTCTGTGTGTGTCTGTGTGTGTGTCTGTGTGTCCCTCTGTGTGTGTGTCTGTGTGTGTCTGTGTGTCCCTCTGTGTGTGTCTGTGTGCGTGTCTGTGTATGTTTTACAATTATTCATGTATTACTGAAAACAAAGAGCACAGGTCAAATATAAATCCACATATACATACACACCTCCAGAAGAAAGCAACAAAACAAATGCTGGGAGGAACAAAATTAAATATGATAAGATTGAGAAAATATGAGTTTGATAGAGGCAAGGGAACCACATCTTTCATATGCAACATCTGTAAGGCATTTTTTGTTAAAAACTCCTTTACCAATGAGACTGTAGAGGTCTAGTTAATGAAAGAAAACTGATAAGCACATAAACATGTAGACAATAATTTATCTAGGGTTATACCTTGCTGTTGAGAAGACAAAGTATTTCCCTACTGTTTACATGTTAAGTGTCATTCCATAATTGCAAACTTATTGAGAAAAGTTGTTATTTCAGACCACACATGTTGAGGGAATCTAATATATGTTAGTAAGAATAGCACTGGTGGTGATCATAAACACATGCATGCATTCTACAGGCACTTGCTGAATATCCGGACTGCAGCAGAAGAACTTTAATGAAGAATTCCTACTTTCAAAAACTCCAGATCTATGTATTAAAACCTCCATGTAGAGTCTAGAGGGATAGCTCAGTCTGTAAAGAGCTTGTCACACAAGCATGAGGAATTGAGATCTAGACCCAGCACTCTTTAAAAAGAGCGTGGACGCGGCAGCACACTGCACTATTATCCTAGTGATCACTTGCAAACTGGAAGACATCAGTAGGTCCATGATTTTACCAATGATTCTTGACAGATAATATTTTCCCACCTTTTGTAACTAGTCTTGCTACTCAAGGTGAGAGTGTCACAGCGTGACCTACCTTTATCGACTGTAGAATCCTATGATATTTAAATTTCACTTAAAAGATACGAGGACTTCTTATTGAAAAACATTAAGAAATTCAGTGAAGGCCAAGTTCAATGCATGTGAAGGGACAAAGAAAGTAGGTATCTTAGTTAGGGTTTCTATTGCTCTGGTCAAACTCTATGACCAAAAGTAACCTGGGGAGGATTGAGTTTCTTTCACCTTACAGTTTGCAAGTACATCACAGAGAGAAGCCAGGGTAGGGACTTGAGGTAGGAGCAGAGGCTGGTTTGCTGTTTACTGACTTGTTCCTCTTGGCTTTCCCAGTCTGCTTTCTGATAGCACTCATGACCATTAGCCTGGGGGTGGCACTGCCCACAATGGGGTAGGCTCCAGCCTTAGTTACTGTTCTATTGCTGTGAAGAGACACCATCCCCAAAGCAACTCTCACAAAAATAAATACTTAAACATGGACTCAAAGCCCACCCCCAGTGACAACATCCCTCCAAAAGGCCACATTTCCAATTATTCCCAAACAATTCCACTAACTGGGGATGAGCATTCAAGCAATGAGCCCATGGGAGCTATTCCTATGCAAACCACCACAATCCCTTACATCATCACAAATTAAGAAAATGTCACACTGGCTTACCCATAGCATGACCTTAAGGAGGTATGTTTTGTTTTTTTTTTTTTTTTTCAATTTAAGTTTCCTACTCTCGGAGGACTTATGATGAGTTGACATAGAACTAAGACATGGTCATTGGGAACATGATCTCATAGCAACTGTGATTATCTGGACAGAATGTTCACAAGACTGGAGCTAGCAGTCGATGATCATGGATTAAGGAAGCAGTCACATGGGGCCCAACCTCTCACTGATAAATTATTGGCAACTGAAAAATTCTGGATGAAAGGGAGTCATTGTCTGCAGTGTGTCCCCAATCAAGGGATCCACTGGAAAGTTGCAACCTTGTGGTAACGCAGACAATTCTGCTTAAGATGACCAAGTCACAAAATAAAGCAAAAGTGATATATAGGCAGAAGAGTGTATGGCAGGAGTTCAAAGAGTGGGTGGGATCAAGAGGAGTTGGAGTGTATTAAGTATATGCATGTGTGAAATTGTCAAAGAAAAAAGTTCAGGAGTTAAAAAATGAGAGAAATGTCAGAGTTATTAGAAAGGAGAGGACTGCTGCAGAGGCTGTTGTTGGTAAAGACACCTCTACCAGAAGAGCAGAGAACAGAGTAGGGATGCAAGAAGACCACTGAGCCAACTAGAATCCTGCAGGTAGGAGAGTCTTGGCTAAGCAAGTCATTCTAAAGGCAGAAAGGAGAGGAGGGGTTGAAAGAAGTAACGAACTGTGGGTAAAGTTTATGCTTCGGAGAAACAGAAAAGAATCAGGATCAGATCTCTTTTAAGCTTTGTTCTCTTCACTGAAGCTTCAATTCTGATTAAATGATTCCTTAAATAACATAAAATATTCTTATTAAGCTACGGGAATACTTCAAAGTTGAAGGGCCTGTATCTTAGAAATAATGTGACCTAATACTTTCATCATCCTAAGCCTATGTTGTTTCCATATGTTGTTTGAGCACTCAGAATCTCCAGAAAATATGTTCAAGTCTGCCTGTTTCACTAGTTAATTGTCTGAAGTTGGGCATGAAAGTCAATCATATTAATTAACCTCTATAGGCATCACTTTACCATTCTGTGATGCAGAGATAATTACAACTAACCCAAACCTTGTTAAAAGGGCTTAGAGAAACTAATGTTTGTAAATCACTAACTACAGCATATGGCATTGCTGCAAATAAGCTATAAAAGTTAGCATGTCACTCTTCTAAGGCTCATTTGTCTACGCTATTATTGACGCTCATTCATCTTTTATATTCGAATTAATTAAAGAAAAAATATATGAGTTTCTGATACCACAACAATGAATGAAATTGATTATAATTTTAGGAACTAGATTTCAATGAGCATTGAAATTTCAAATATATCGTGGCTCTTATCTTACGTAATCATTATTTATTTGATTCACAGTTTTTTACAGATATAAAGTGATTTTATCAGGTTTACTCTCTTACTTTGTTATCCTCTCTTAGTCCTTTTCACTCCTAACAAACTCCTTCTTCAAACTGGTCTCCCACCTGTCATGTCTTTCATGTCTTTGTGTGTGTGTGTGCAAGTTGTGCATATGTATCTGTGTATATCATGCACTATATTTAATTAGAGTGTCATGTATAGTTGTGCATATGTATCTGTGTATATCATGCACTATATTTAATTAGAGTGTCATGTATAGTTGTGCATATGTATCTGTGTATATCATGCCCTATATTTAATTAGAGTGTCATGTATAGGCATGGAAGGGGGAGTATTTAACTGAACAGGGATGGCAACTTTCCAGTCTCTACATCACTGAGTAACTAACTATTAATGAAAACTCCTCAGGGAGAGGTAGGGTTTCATGAGTTTCCCTCCCACCCATAATGAATTATTGACAGGCCAAGTCTTATGCAGGTGTTGAGCAGGTGAAACAGCTGTTTCCAGTTCTGTCATGAAGTAGCCACAAAATGCCCAGAAGACAATGCTACATAAATTTTACGGGATTACAATTCCATACTCTTTAAGTAAATGCAGCATTCTCTGAGCATAAAAGGTAATTTATGATAGTAGTCTTTTAAGAAAAGACTAAAGCTTGTGAAATATTTTTAATTGTTTTTCAAATCAAATTAAGCAAGTAGTATATTTCCAGTACTAAAAGACGACTATTCCCCAGCAGAAATATACATGAAAGTATATTTGTTTACATGAAGTTGACATTTAAAAGTCGTGTTAAAAAATTTGCCTCTCTACCCCCTTTACCTATATAGACATTTGTTCTGGGATCAGCAATGACCACCTCCTGTTGCATTGCACATCCCCTTCCCCGCCCACCTGGTTGAGCTCACCAGCACACCAGTCCTCAGATTTTACCACTCTTCTCTGCTCCTTTAGGGCTACTGCATGAAACCTGAATCAACTGTGGCAAGAGCAGACAACCAGTCTGATTCCATTATATGGAAATCTGCCTTCCTGTGCTGAAGGCAAGAAAGCAGTGATTGAAACCAACCATGTCACAAATATTCAACCTGCCTTTACTCGCTTCTACTCTTCTAGGGCAACATTGGAGAATTAGAGAAACAATGCACCTGAAAAGATTTCATGTTTAGTAAGAGAAGAGTACAGTTAATATAGATTGGTAGATTAGGGAAGTAATTTCACAGCATGGCACTGGGGACTTTATTTTTAGCTAGTGATTTTTATAAGTAATAAAGTCCAGAATAAATACTGGCAACACACTGGTGAGCTTCATTTTGACTACAGCAAATCTCTTCAAGCATGCAGTTCAAGCCTGCTTGTCTTTTCTCAGACACTCATGACTCTCAGCCACTGATGACTTGCCCTCCCTCTACAGAACAGAAGTGGCCCCACCTAAAACCTGCATTCCAGTGCAACTGGGCCTCACATGCTGGCCTGCTGTGACAAGAACATAATACATTATATGTACCTGAGCTTCTAAGTGTCTAGGAAGATATGGGATCTTTCTGTTTCTCTCATTTAAGACTGTCACAGCTAATCAGACAATTTCAAGAAATCAGAAGCTATATCCATGTCACCTAATTGTCTTCTTGCAATTCCACAAATAGCAGGCAAAGTGAGTCATCCTTCATATGCATCCTGAGTAGGGGTCTAAGTAACAGCAGGATTCCAAAGTGATAGCAGCAGAAGCCATTGACCACCAGGGAATGGAGATATGTTATTTAATTGCTGCTTATAATGTTATTTTTTTAGTCGGTGCTATTTATGGCTCCATAACAGGAACCAGGCTACTTCCTTTATTCTCCTTTTCCATCACATCACTAGGAGTTATATCTCAGTAAGTGGAGAGATGAGGAGAATGCTAACATGCCGTGAACTAGCATATAGACTGGATTCAAATATTTTAAGACAACCATTCTCCATCTATAAATTTTGTTCCTCAGATTTTGCCTCTTCCACTGCTATTTGTAGTTACTATTTCACATTAATTCCTTGGATTCATTGATCACCATATGCTTACAAGTGTTTCTAAGACTTACCTAAAATAATGAAAGGCTCTGTATCACCTTTGATAAGAAAAGAGAGAGGAAAATGTGATGAGACAAAAAGTAAATGAAGAAAGGGGAGCAAAAAGAAGCAGGGCAAATAGAGAAAATGTATTAATTATAAGAATTATACAGAAGTATAGTTGAGGCAGAAGCAGAGAGTACTTTGGGTGGGTTCAAAATCAAAGCAAGACCTAACTGACATGAAGGAATGAGTTACGCAGGGAACTGAGAGACAAGAACTTCAGGCAACAGAGAGAGCAGTTCAAAAACCCTCCAAATAGTAGCAAGGAGGCGCACAATGCTTACAAGGTGTGATGGCGTGATGGGGGAAAAGCACCACGGGCTGACTCTGCCTGTGGGCAGTATACAGGGCTTCAGAACACCCCAGAGCTCCGCATCACCACTTATGACAAAAATGTTTAATATAATGCATATTCTTAAACACTTTGTTTGTCTTCTTGTTGTTATGTTGCTTTGTTTTTTGAGACAGGGTTTCTCTGTGTAACAGTTCTGGCTGTCCTGAAACTAGTTCCGTAGACCAGGCTGGCCTTGTGTACAGATTTACAGAGATCTGTCTGCCTCTGCCTCCTGAGTGCTGGACTTAAAGGTGTGTACTATCACCCCCTACCATACTCTTAGAATTATTAAATAATATATATAGTCATTTAAAGGAAAGTAATGTATAGAATAATCCACATACATACATACATACAAATACATTCATAAATAAATATGTGTTTGTTCACTTATATAAGAATAAAATAATTCATGAATCTTGCCCCTTTTATTCAGTTATATCCAGAAATATGTTCATGCCCTTGCATTTTCCTGTTTAATTTGGGAATCTCAGAGGGGTCATTGCCCCCCTCAGAGAACCAGAATTCAAAGGAAAAATGGGCTGCATTTGGACCTGGTGGATCGATGACTGCGAAGCTGGGGCCAGCCGTTTCAGCACCCTGAACTCAACTTGGTGAGAGGTTAGTGGGATGAGAGGATCGACAGGCACATATAATAGGTGGCCTCTTCTGTGAAAACTTAAATTTCCTCACAGCACACAGTGAGGAGCCCCTCTTAGCCGAGAGTTTTCTTTCTGCTAGCCAGAAGTCTGCTTCTCAGGGCATGAGAGAGGTGCTGTGCAGTTTTTAACTCTGGTGGTGAAGGCTCTCCCTGGTGCGCAGAGGCCATGGCCCTTGCTTTTGGTTCTCAGGTATGGGGGTATAGAATATTCTTAGATATGGGGGGTATAGAATATTCTTAGATATGGGGGGTATAGAATGTTGGGGACCAGGCTGGTCTCAGGCTCTTCCCTATTTTGCATCGTCGTGGGTGGCAGCATAGTAGCACCGCGGGATTGTGGATACAGACTTGATTGATGCCTAAAATTACCAGGTGTTACTGCCTCTTAGGCAAGGTGGACCATGTGGATCTCCTCCGGAGAAGCAACAGTGGGGGAACCCATGAAGAACTCCTTTGCGTCTCCTGGGTGGAGTTGGTGGGAAGATATTAGTGAAAAAAACTTTTGCAAACATTTAATTTCAGAAACAGACAATCCTTTGGCTGCCCCAAAGAAGTGCTTTTCTGTTTCAATTAATAAAAAGTGGAGCAGGAGAACCTCGCCCAACCAGCTTCAGCGGATTCATCTGGACCCTGTCCCGGCTGCACCTGAGCTCGGCCCACCCGGGCTGAGGCCTTGGGGGAAGGACGAGTCCCCTGCTAGGGGGCCTCCTTTGTCCCACGGAGCCGAGCAGAGAGGAGCTGGCAACCCTCAGTAGGCCTGCTTTTGGGACCGAGAACCTCGCCCAACCAGCTTCCGCGGATTCATCTGGACCCTGTCCCGGCTGCACCTGAGCTCGGCCCACCCGGGCTGAGGCCTTGGGG